>RWGZ01001215.1:117613-195170 GCA_009725065.1 Utricularia reniformis | reverse complement strand
GGTATGTGGGAAGTTTAGAAAAAGTAGTTTCTCTAGAATATATCTTGAAGAAATCTTGTGAGGCTAAAATATATTAGCGATACTTCTTCTAATAATTAGAGTTGATTTATTAATAATATAAGTTGAAATACAAGAATCAACCAAAAAGATGAGGGAATGATGAATGGATATCCATGTTCAATGTTAGTTCTCTGGTTCTTACAGCAATCAATGTCTTTGAATTTCCACCGAAAAATTGTTACTTAAAATGATGATCACCACCAATAAACTTCGCTTTATTTTGTTATCTTACCATGTCTGCATATCCACTAATCTATGATGTCATGGATCTCATTAAAGAAATAAAGTATCTAAAAATCCAAGAACATTTATCCCTGGGAGAATTTAAACATTCTTTACCATATCCAATTATTGATACGTCTACAACAATTTACAAATCAAACTATTACTCATGACAAATTTTTTGCAGTAAGTCTTTCTACTAACATTGAAGAACAATTCAATTGACAGTGATGATCGGCAACCTAATGAATAAGAGGTAACAAGGTTATTTCTGACAAAGAAATTATAAGTGGGTTACTTTGGGAAACAGATTTTGAAAGTGGGTTAGTTGGGGAAAAAACTCATGTTTCGTGCTTCTCAAATCCATGGGTCCAAAATGTGGTTTCTACATCCCGTTTTCTAGAGTAATATGGAAACAATCACTCAACCCCATGATAATTGAATTTGTCAACTATATCGGAATAATTTTTAAACTAACAAACTTATGGGAAGAGTTGAATAACTTTTGCCTACTCCACATTGCTTGTGTGAAGGTTGTGATGGGCATGCTTCACCTATAGACGGGAAGCGATCAAGATAATGGGCATGTTTGGAACAACGTTTCATAAACAGCGGTCATGTGAAATGAATGTACAGTATTGTGAGGTGAACTGATCGTGATTTAAAAAACTGTTTTTGAATCAACGGTGCAGTGATCGTGATTTCATAAAATGACTGTTTTGTCATTCCTTTTAATTAATTGTGTATAACTTATCAATTATATTTTAAATTTAATTATGATAAACTCATTATTTAAGAAATTGCTAGAATATAATAAATTATTGATTAAAAATATCAAAAAATAAACATTGACAAAAGTGAATCATCTAAATCGACAAACATAAATGAATAGCAGTGTTTGAAAAATAAACATAAACAGATAGCATTGTCTGAAAAATAATTATAAACAAACATAAACGGATAGCATTGTCTACATAAACAAACATAAAGAAAAACCTCCAAAGTCATAAACAAACTAGTAGAATCAAGAATCTGTTTATTTTGATTCATGCATCCCATAACAAAAGTCTCAAGCATAGTAGAATCTACCAATTCCTCAACAAAAGCTGCTCATTCGCCTCCAACAATCAACTCAAAGGTATACTCCACTATTGAAAATCGAGCAATTACCATATCTCGATTCTGTAAATCAATAATGAATCACTATCGGTCCAAAACCAGTTGTTCTAGAGGTATACACCACTGCTTTGTGCATGATCCACTTCCATTGCTTGCCCAGATTTCATGTCTATTCCATTGTACCCATTTCCACCAGAACTCATAATGCCAACACTACCACTACCACTACCATTTAGGTAGATAGGATGGATTGGACCAGCAGCCACGAATGGAAAGAAATTTCCCAACACATGCACCACTCCAGTCATTCCTCGGGCCAAAGGCATAATTGATTCCAAGATTAGGATAACCACCACTATAGATATCAGCTCCATACGGGTAACCAATAATGGTTACTGAAGCTTCTAATAATGTTAGTACATGGGCTTTCTGTAACGACCCGCCTTTTCGCTTGCACGATATTGTCCGATTTGGACTAGGCTCACCATAATGACACCCACCTAGTCCTTACGGTTTTACTTTTTCCCTAGCACCCACACTTCCAGTGGGTCATCCATCATGAATTGCTCCAGGGTGAGCACGCTTAACTTTCCAGTTCTAATGTTCCGCTTGCACTTTGCTAGGGAAAAGGCCTCGTGCAATGGAAGACGAATCACTATACTTAATCTCTGATCGTTCCCCTTTTATAGCCGATGTAGGGATTCGCCTAAGGTGCCCTCTCTCTCGCACCCCCGAGGGTTCCTTACATTCACCCCTCCTTATGGACTCAGCGTCCTCGTGAGGTTTNGGTATAGTTCATCAGACTTCTTATGTGGAAAAACCACAATAGAATGATATTGTCAAGAGAAAGCTTCAGTACATTCTAGTTATGGCTAGAGCATTGTTGCTTCAATCCAATTTACCAATTTATTTTTGGTGTTATGACGTGCTCACAACTGTTTTTCTCATCAATTGATTACCTTATCATATTCTATAATTTGAGTCACCTTTTGCACTACTTATTGGTCATCTACATCACAATGATTCCTTAATAGTGCGTGGATGCCTATGTTTTGCATCCATTATGAAGTCTCAACTAAAGAAATTCTATTCTCGTGCTCACAAATTCATTTTTATCGGTTACCCTTTCCATGTTAAGGGATATCACCTCTATAATATAGAAACTCATCACATATTCTTATCTACAGACGTTGTCTTCTATGAAGACAAATTCACATTCCAATCTTCCTCTAATGAGCCTCAGTTCCTAAATTTCCTCTCCGGTTGGAAAAGACACCAACATCGGCATCCATGATTGATCAATTTGTTGATCTTCAACCAAAACCTTGAACTTATTCATTTATTTCTTCTGATGCCCCTACTTGCATTCCTTTAGGAAGAAGCACGAGACTCCAACATCCTCAAGAATATTTGAAAGCATATGATTGTAATTTTGCCTATAATGGTTTATCAATAGCCCTTCAAATTGAAAATTATGTGTCAATCAATAACCCCTCTACTTCTCTTAGTGCCGCGTATGGTGCATTCACTGCTTCCCTGGAACTTCTCTTAGTCAACTTTATATTCAGAGGTTATGATTTTTCCAACTATCGTGGCAGCCGAACTTTATGCATTACAAAAAAATGATACATGGGATGTTATCCTGCTACCTTCCTCTCAACATATGGTTGGTTTTAAGTGGGTATATGAAGTTAAACACCGCTCTGAAGGATCCCTGGACATATATAAAGCATGCCTTGTAGCTAATGGTTTTAATCAAATTGAGAGGTTTGGTTTCAACGAGACTTTTAGTCAGTTGTTAAACAATCCACTATACACCTTTATGTCATCACTAGAGGGTTGAGTATCCATCTTCCAACATAATCCAACGCCAAATACATTTCATAAGATTTGATTCCGATCTCTAAATTTTATCAAGCAGAATGAGCGAATGCGGCATGTGTTAACGATTTTGGACATTAGTTATAATGTTTTGGAAAGCCAAAATAAGTAAACATCGGAACATGAGTATCAGAGAAAAACTATAGAGCAAAAAAATTTATCAATCTAATGTAACCAATTAATAGTACTTACAAGTTTGAAGAACACACAAGCTCTTTCTTGATTCATAATGCAAGAAGGGTAAAGCTCTCTCTTCAAATAATTGCAACTTACATTCTTTAGCAACCCCTTGCTATCCTATATTTATTGTCTCATTGAGACGTTTCCTCTATAGATTAGTAATAATTATATGGTTTACTTGCAATGACGTATAAAATTTCCTTACCCTTGCAACATTAGCAATGTATCGGTGTCATAAAATAGTGTACAAAATGGTACAATAAGAGATACATATTGACATCGTTGACTGTTGTCCTCAATATTGTCGACCTGCATCCTCGTCCTCGACATCGTCGCTTGCGTGTGGCTCCATAATTTTCACTGAGACATGCTATGTGGACAGTTACCCGAGGGACCAACATCCGGAGTTTGAGGCCTTCGTCTGACAACTAGGTGATCATCACTGAAGCCTTCATATGCTCTTATTTGGACCTAATATAGAGCATCATACCATTGTCATCGAGATCATCGATTCCATCATGCGTTCGGTCCCAATAATCTCCTTCTTCAGCCTTAGAGAAATTCACCGATAAATGTTTGGTATCACCGACATCTTTCAAACCATTATTTGCAACAGAACTAATGCTTCCTCGTCGTCACCAACTTAGTGAGCACGTCTGCTAGGTTCGCGTGAGTGTG
This sequence comes from Utricularia reniformis, assembly GCA_009725065.1. Lineage (NCBI taxonomy): Eukaryota > Viridiplantae > Streptophyta > Magnoliopsida > Lamiales > Lentibulariaceae > Utricularia > Utricularia reniformis. Next base: position 191,030 of record RWGZ01001215.1, on the reverse strand, counting down.
TATCTTCCTAGTTAAGATAGCTTTCTTTGTTGCATCTCCATTCAAGTGGAGTTTCACGTTCACATGTTTCCTTATGGAATGGAAAGTTGGGTTCTTCATCACCTTAAGTGCACTCTGACTATCACAATGGATAAGCGGTTCCAATTCTAACCCAATCTCCGAGAGTAGTCTCTTTAACCACATCATATCCTTTCCAAATTTAGTAATAGACATGCACTCATCTTCGGTGGTCGACAAAGCCACACATTTAAGAAGCCAAGCACCCAATAGATGATGCTCCTACTTTCATTGAGTAATATGTTATGGGAGCTGGAATTCCTTAATCACCTACATAATTAACATCGCAGATCATTCAAGTATTAGAATCTTACTAGATCGGTATTTCAGACCGACATCCTTGGTTCCTATCAAATAGTCACTTGGGTGTTTCCCAATGTTTGTTTCCATGGGTTCGATAAATAACCACCTAAGTACACCGACTGCAAAGGAAATGTTTGGTAGGGTTCAGATCATCAAGTACGTTAGGCTGCCAACCATTGATAAATTATGAGTTGTTTCCATTTCCTCATGATCGCTCTTGATGGTCGGACAAGAACTCATACTCAATTCGAACTAAGTACCTAGCAACATATTGACTTCATTTATATTTGTCATGTTGAACATGTGAGGAGTTGTTCAACATATCTCTGTTGGGGTATGTTGATTTCCTTCTTCACTTTGTCTCTCACGATACTCATATCTATGATTCTTATGGTTAGCCCAAATCCTTCTTCTCGAAGACTCGAACACCTTAGCGATTTTGGATTCATTCCCGGTGAGATACATGCGGGTGATTCTTACCCAGATCATTCTTCACCCGTATGCTCTCTATATCCTCTCTAAGGGATGTTAGTATTTTCACCGATAAAAATGTCCCAACTATCTAGATGCCCAAAAACATCAGTCGCCTCCTCGATAAAGTGATGACAACGAGAAGAAATATAGAAGAAAGAACAAACTGGCTAGGACAAAATGAGTTAACAACGGGGAGATTGAATTGATTTATTCCTAATTTATGAGTTCTAATTCACAGCCCAAGGTTATCCTTGATCAACCACATGTTTGGGCCATAATCAACATGTGATTGACATATATCAACATTATTGGGACATATGTGTGAAAAACATCGATAGATGAATTAGAAACCGAGAATAAAACAAAAGAAAAAATGACACAAGAAGTTTAACATGGAAAATCCAAGATGAATAAAAAACAACGTGACTAGCGGAACGACCAAATTTACTATCACTTGAAAAAGAATACAACACACACACGAAGAAAAATTCGGAATACATAGCTATCTGATAATGAGCCCAAAGGCTTCATTATATAGATGAGAGTGTTGGAGATATTTAGGAAAATAAAACATTTTCACATATTTTATTTGTATCACCAAATATGATTATCCGGATCAAATATTTGACGTGACCATGTTTCCTTGATTATCTCTTTTCCATAACTTACTCTCATCCTAAACCGTAAACCAATCGGTCCCGCCATGTCTGAGTTTGGTTATCGACCGATTGTCTCCGTCTCATATCCTAAGACAGGTTTCTTGTCACCTTTGATATTGTGTGCCCCGTCGCCTTGTCCAATCGACACAAATACTAATCGTCCTCTAAGTGTGCCAGGTCGACAACAATGTCGATCGTCATCCAAGTATGCATGATCAACAATATCAATCGTCATCTAGGAGATTGAGATAGACAAAAATACATATCGTTATCTCGGAGTGCCCAATCGACAACAATACTGATTTGCGCACTTAACAAACACGTGGACAAATTTTTTCTTATCGAACGTTTTCATGTATATGTAGTGGTCCTCCTTGCACCGTTCAAATTTGTTTTCTTTAATGAAGTTATCAAATTTCATATATCATTTTCTTGGTGTTTGTTTGAGACTAGATAATCTCCTCCTTGATATGCGTACCTTCCCCTTGTCCCGTGAGTCTGGTGTCGAACCCTATCAAATTTAATATTTTTTCTTACTAGAATTGCATTTGTAAATAGGGCAAGTAATGTCGAACTCTACATGGATTGTAGTTATGAAATATACATTCTTTGTAATCCTAAAGACTCACATATTGGTCTTGGCGTGCAATAAAAGTAAATAACATTATTTAAACGAAAAACTTTCATGAACAAATGATCTAGTCTTCATAATACCTATCACTAGTTTCAACTAAAGTTTTCATATTGTTCCGTAATTATTATAAATCTATTTCAGACTTTCGGAAAATACCTTGATTTGAGCCCTTTTATGGTTTTACCACATTCTTCTTTTTTCAATGTCATCTGATAAAGATAAAGCTAAGATTTATGACAACTCCATAAATTGAACGATTCAACCATTGTTATTCTACTAAGTATACTTTTATAAGAAAAACCCAATAGGATATTAAACCCCGGAATACGAACAAAGAAAGGTCCTAGATACTTTAAATTTTTATTAAATACTTAAGTTTCTAGTTTTTTTCGCATTTAATTTCTTTTACCAGTAAACAATTTCTTCTCGAGCTGTATATCATCGAGATAGACATACCAATCATCTCCCAAGGTTTTACAATAAGAAGATGAACTCTATAAGTTTCACACAATTTTCATGAAGTCGTATGTACATCGAACACAATCCCCGTTAATTGAATATGAAAAGAAACTCAAAAGTCTTGCCTTCTAAAACCTCAAACTACAACAACAAACACACTTTGTTTGAAGGAGCTGATCAATGGAAGTTAGTCAAACATGCTGATTATAACAAGTAGAGAAAATAACATAAACATGAGGAAAATGATGTTGAGATATCTCCCTTCTTGTTCCTTACCGTCGTTGCTTGCCCTTAGTTATATAATGATTTTGGTTTTGAGAAGTTCCTCTCTTAACTACCACATTGCGATACATCATCCTTATCTTCATTTTCATTAGTGTTTTCTCTTTCTTCCTTTTTTTGCTGAAAATTTGGACTAATAAAGACTTTGATCACAAAAAAAAGTTAGTAGACTATGGTTGATAGAGAATGCTTATATACTTTCAAGTAATATTCAAACATGAATATAAACCTGTTGGAAATTGAGGGACTGAGGAACAAAGTTGGAAGGAGTGTTGAGAAGATGGCAAGAACAAGAGCCTTTAGTTTATGTTTATGTTTATGTTTACTTGTACGATCTTATAGCAAGCATTCAATGAACAAGTCTTGACGTGAGCTTCTAGATTCAAAATGAAAGAAACACAATTGATAATTCATTGACATAATCTAGAGTTCTAAAAATAGAAAAAGCAAAACATTTAATCATTAAAATGACAAGTTTCTTAACTAGGCCCACAGATCATAGATGTTGGTCTTAGCTCAAATCATCAATGGCATAGCAGATTCATATACATTGGTTCCTGCATATACATCAAAAGAGGAACTTTCTTTTTTCCTTGATTTTGAACTTCCAACATCATATTGATACTTTCATTTTCAATACTCCTTCGTGATGGTAGCACCATCACACACACCCAATTTGTGTATGAGTTCAACCTAGGCTTGAAGAGATTTTTGGTAAAAATGTCAGCCAATTGTTCTTCACTGGTAAAATTGTTTACTGGTAAAAGAAATTGTTTACCAGTAAAATTGTTCTTCACTGGTAAAGAAATGAGCAGTGCTCTGGTAAAGAAATTATTACCAGTGAAAAACAATTACCAGTGAAGAACAATTTTACCAGTAAAGAAATTGTTTACCAGTAAAAGAAATTGTTTACCAGAAATTAACATTCGTGCACTGGTAAAACTTTGCCAGTGCACGAATGTCAACTTTTCTTTTTTGCCTCTCGTATTGCATGATACTTTATCCTAATATGCTTGGATCTTCCGTGGAATACCAGATTCTTAATCATAGTCACAGTTGATTTATTGTCACATAAGATGGTTGTTACATGAATATTCCGAAATCCAATTTCAAACAATAGCTTACACAGCCGGATAGCATGAAGCGATCATGTATTCCGTTTCTGCTGGAAATTGAGCCACGCAGCCTTGCTTCTTGCTATTCCAATAGAAGGTGACAGAACCTAGTGTGAAGCAATATCTAGTGGAGCTCTTGGATTCATCTACACAACCAGCAAAGTCGGAATCAGTGGATCCCAGCAGGGCTATGATAACTCCATTTTTGAAGAATAATCCTCAGCGTTGAGTGTTTTTTATGTAGCTTAGGACATTCTTAGCGATATTTTGATGGATAACTGTTGGTTGTTGCATGTACCTAGACAAAATGCTCATAGAAAACATTATGTCATGGGGGTTATTGCCATATACATCAAAGAACCAACAACACTTCAATACAGTTTGACATCAGCTTGTTGGCTGCCATTAGAAGCCATCAGCTTGGTGCCTCCAGTCATTGGAGTAGAATTTTCTTCATTTATACAATATTTGTGCAGCATATATATGTTATATTTTTGTTGGCCAAGAAAGATACCATTTTCAGTGTGAGAGAGTTCCTCACCTAGGAAATATGAGGCTCTTCCAAAATCATTCATTTCAAACAGTTCCACTAGCCCAACTCTGAGTTTTTCAATTTCTTCCTTGTCATTTCCCAGAATGAGTAGGTCATCAACATAAACTGACATAATAGTGATAGTTGAACAACTAGTTTTGAAACAAGGTGGCCTCAATTCTGCTCTTAAAAAACTTTAGGTTCATGAGGTGTGTTTCAAGTTTTGAATACCAAACTCTTGGCGTTTGCTTTAGCCGAAAGAGTGTCTTATTGAGCCGATATACTTGATGTTCATGATCTTTAGTCTATTATCCTGGTGGTTGTTCCACAAAAATTGTTTCTTCCAGCTCACCATTGAGGAATGCTAATTTCACGTATAGCTGAAATAACTTCCAATTCAATTGAGCACCTAGACTGATCAGTAGCTTAATAGTATCAAATCTTGCCACAAGAGAAATTTTTTTGTTAAAGTCGATCCCTTGGATTTGCGAATAGCCTTTGACCACGAGCCTGGCTTTGAGCTTGTTGATACTTTCGTTAGGATTAAGTTTTGTTATGAAAATCCACTTCGTTCCGATTACGTCTTTATCAGGGGGTATATCTTCCAGTTTCTACGTTCCATTGTTATTTATCATTCTTAGTTCTTCTTCCATGGTTGCTCTCCATCCATCCTCGGCTAAGGCTTCCTCAAACAAAATGGGCTCTGAGGTTGTGTATAGACATCTTGCGTAAATGTCCTGTTTGGTTGTAGTTCCCCTCACATATTTCCCCTTTCCCATTTCATCATTGGTGTTGGGTGATGATTGATCATCATCTATATTTTCGCATGTCATATTGTATTCTTCAAAGATTCTGATGGAATCTTGATCAGAGGCAGCACATCCTTTAGTCCAGTCTCAGCGCTTTCCTTCATGTATAGTAATACTTCTACTAACCTATACTTTGTGCTTACGGGGTTCATCACTCTAAATCCTTTGCTTAGCGTTCCATAGCCTACAAAAATTCCAGTTTCAGATTTGTCTCCCAATTTGTCTCTTTTCTCCGCGGTAGTCAATGTGTAGCATATACTTCTGAATGTTTTTATATGTTTGAGTGATGGTTTGTTTCCAGTCAGAGCTTTGACGCGAGTCTTCTTATTAGACAAGGCCTTGGTAGTAATCCTATTTTGAAGGTAAGTAACAATATTAATAGACTCAACCCACATAATTCTTGGTAGCTGCTTCACTAGGAGCAAGCATCTAGCCATATTGAGAAGAGTCATGTTCTTTCGTTCTGCCACTCCGTTTACTCCGGATTGTAAGGAATAGTTCGCTAATGAACTATTCCATGATCGCTAAAGCAGGAGGTGAAGGCATTTGAGCAATACTCTGTTCGATTATCCGTTCTTAAGATTTTGATGGTGGATCCATGATGATTTTCTTATTCCTTCTTGAAGTGTTGAAATACCCAAAAGAAATCTCTCTTATTAGTGAGGAAATAAGTCCAACAGAAACGACTCATATCGTCAATCAGTGTCATGAATTACAAGCTTCCACTAATCGAGGGCTTGAACATGGGACCATATAAGTCGAAATGTATCAATTACAATGGTTTGGTCGAGCCCCAGGAGATTCTAGAGGGGAATAGGAGCTTTGCTATTTTTCCCATGCAGTAGATGCTACATACTTCATCCAGGGATGTTAGATCAAGCAAGTCATAAACCATATGTTCTTTTGACAGAGTTACCAATCTCGTTTTGCTTATATGACCAATTCTCTTATGCCATAGCTTGGTTGATTCCTCCATTGTAGATAGGCAATTGGTTGATTCACATTGGGGATCCACATAGAAGCACCATTTGGACATCTGAGCTTTCATGATAAGAGTTCTATCTGGTTTGAAAACTGAGGAGTATGTGGTCTCAAACATCAGTTTAAATCCATCTTCCATCAATTGCCCTACCGCAGATCTTGTGACCTTAGGAATACTTCCATTTGCTTTACCCCATCAAATTTTGGACAACTTCATTCCATTGTTCCTTGCAAAGCCATGAGGATTGTAGAACCAATTAGCTCCGATTCCAATTTGTTGGAAATGCAGGGACTGAGGAACAGAGCTCGAAGGAATACTGAGAAGATGGCATGAACAAGAGCCTTTAGTTTTATGTTTATGTTTACTTTTACGATATTGTAGCAAGCATTCAAAGCACAATCTTGAAAAAGTCTATCTGTGCTTCTAGATTCAAAATGAAAGAAAGACAACATGTAATTCATTGACATAATTTAGAGTTCTTAAATAGAGAAAGAAAAACATTTAATCACTAAAATGACAAGTTTCTTAAGCATGTACGCAGATCATAGCTGCCGGTCTTAGGGATACCTAAAGCACTCAAAAGGATAATGCCTTCATATTTATAATATATCTCTCAAATAATTGACATGTATAGATGAATTTTAAATTTAGAAATCATATAAAGTATCTCAATTCTCATACTCTTTGATACAAATGTCTTTCAAGTTTATAGAAATATTTGGATGTGGATAGGCCAAGGCTAAAAATGTTTAACACTAGAACACTAAAAAATCATGATTACAAATTCAATCTAAATAATAAATGTACATCATTTTCCTTTCTTTTCTTTTATCTACTTCTACTTGGCACATTTTCTTCTTTTAAGAACATTTTTCATGTTCTTTTTATTTTTTATTTTGTTTGTTTGCCAAAGACGCTTGCACATGAATGGATATTTTTCATATTACAAGAACAACACACTTGAGTACCAAAAAAACAATAAAATGTGACATCAAAATAAGGGCAACAACTATAATGAGGTATGTGTACTCATTATATATTTCACGCTCGAGCTCAGATATGTGTCTTATAGTGGATACAAAGACTTTAGAAGTATGAAAATCAATTCAACCTTGCACTTAATATCCTAAAGTCAAGTATAACTTATAATCAATCATCACATAATAAATAAAAGAGAACATACAAAAATGAGATGCTCAGCTAAGTCTCAAAAAATTGAAAATAATAATGGCTATTAAAAATGTTGCATTCACCTAAGCATATAAGATATGCTTTAATATTGTTTTTTGTGCTATTTTACTCATGCAAACATGTTAGAAAAATCGATCATTAAGCTAACAAAATAAACAATTACGCCTAAAATTCCAATCAAAATTTAAAGGTGATTAGAAGAAATAAAGTTTGTTTTCACTCCTTCGCGCTTCTTTTTTGCTATATAGTTAATTTCTTAATTAAAAGAGTTTCATCGTTGATGGGAACCCTTAGACCGGGTATTGGGGTTAAGATAGAAAAGATGATTTTTTAAGTAATTTAACAAATTGCTACTCAACCCGCGTGAATTTGTTGAAGCGCGGAATGTGTGTGATTCTAGTTGTTTTCGGATTGTTTTCACTTGTCGTGTGTATGATCCCGAATCGCATTGTAATTGTCATCTCATTATAGAAGAAACCAAGTAACAACTTGGTTTGAATATGAACTCCCCGAGCAAGAGGAAGAGTTGGGGTGCAAGAGTCTGATGAATTTGTCGAAGAGTTTGAGGAGTCAGAAGATCGTGTAGAACTAGAAGACGTCTTGCGAAATATATCAATTCATGGGTCTTTAAGGTGATTGGTGTGGTTTTGAACAAAAGGACCCGAGTTTTTACTGTTAAATTCGCTTGGATTTTCTTTTATTAAGTTTAATTCGCGTGGATTTGCAAGCAGACTCACATGGCTTTTCATTTTCGTTGAGTCGTGTGGAATTGTCAAATTGTCGCAAGAATTACTTTTTTGTCACGGACACGATAGAGTTTCAGATCAACGCGAAATGTGATGTACGCAAAGGAGAGTATTATTTATAGATGTGACCCTTAGAGGTTTAAATTTTGCACGATCTATAATTGTACGTTCTTTGTGTCAAAGTTATCACAACGATGAGTAGAATCTATCTGGACAAGTAATTTTTTGAGGAGGAATTCCGATCATCGATCAACGTCTGACATAAGCCAATAGAACAATGGTTTACAACTGAGTTCGTGAATCTGCAAACCAAGGGAATTACAAGATATTATGTGAATATGAGATTTTTCTACAAATTGCAAGCTTGGGCAAAGAAAGTGAGACGATGGGCCCAAAAAATAATGAAATTGACACCATTGCCTATAAGTAGAGAGTCTTAGGTCATTAGAGGGGTTGAACTTTTGGTACGCATCTCAAGGAAAGAATTTTGCGTTTTTTTATCTCCGATTCGCATCATTTTGCATAATTTCATGTTGATGTGCATTGAAATTTGTGTGGAGTTTTTCTTAGGCTAAGACCGTGTGGATTTGTCCCCGAAATTGCGTGGTACTGCTTCTTTGCCCCAAAATCGTGTGGATTTGTACTGTTGAGGCAATGTGGATTTGCACCTTGTTTCGTGTGGTTTTTTCATTTTTGAGGATTTCACTGCCCTATGGAGTTTTGTATATGTTCTGTGTGGTTTCGTATTAGAACTTGTGTGGATCTGTCTTTTTGCCATTAGTCGCGTGGATTCTCTACTCAACCCGCGTGGATTTGCTGAAGCGAGGAAAGTGCATGATTCCGGTTGTTTTTCAGATTGTTTTCACTTGACGTGTGTATAATCTTGAATTGTATTGTAACTATCATCTCATTATAATGGAAACCAAGTCACAATTTTGCTCTTCCGATGACGTAAATTCACACATTGTTCGTAAAACCTAGTATATCGTATGTGTCGTACACAATTTAAATGAATTGAGCTAAGAATAAAAATTAATTAATTGACTTGTCAAAGATATTCAAAAAATATTTTTAGACGAGATCACACTAAATAACAATTGGCATGTCTACAATTTTGGTCGATATAGGGTGCGTTTCAGCACCCCTCTTCCAAATACCAATGATATATTCGTCATTTTCCACGAACCATTCTATCACACACTAGTATAGCTTCAATTGCAAAAATATTTCAGAAAGCAAATTTAACTATAGGTTTGGAATATGTCTTACTTGATTCATGATGAACTACATCTATGTGTTGATCATCACCTAGAGTTTCCCATCTTTATCATGCTAATGTCACAAGCAATATATGTATTAATGTTGTTTTTTTAAGCGTAGCATGGTAAGATGTGGAGAGTCAAATAGCCACTCCTACAAACCCGACTGGGAGATACATTCAGTTCTTCGACAGACAAAATAATGAGTTTGTCACCACTGTATGAACCTATGAAATGCACATGTTTGATTTTCTTCTTGTTCTTCCTTTTTGTGCACCTCCCAATATCTTTTGTGGTAGACACAATCCATCTTTAGATGTCCACCCTTCACACTGAAAGCATGTTCTCCCTTCATTGTTCAATTTCACAGAGTTTCCTCCATATCAAAGTCTATCACCTCCTCATTACTTATCTCTAATGTTTTCCTTGTTGGTTCTACCCTCGGCCTTGACAGTCGATTGATGCAGCCAATGTCCCTTGTCCATCTTTATTCGTGTATTGACTTCTTTCTTCCTCGTTCAAAAATCTTTCACCCCTACCGATGAGGACAACAGTGGTGTCGAGTTACTCAATATCACCAACACCGTTTCCCATGTGCCTGGTAAGGTACCAATGAGTAATAGTGATTGCATTTCATCATCCAATTTTATGTTTGCTTGAGTTAATTTGTTGATTAATTGCTGAAACTTGTTTACGTTTATGGTCGTTAGACTCCAATTTTGTGGCATGCAAGATTTACAAGCTTCTTAATTGTGTCCACTTGTTCTTCACATTTTTACATTCACAAATTGTTTGAAGCTTTGACCACATGACCTTTGGGTCTGCTAGTTCACCAATGTGATGAAAAAGTGATGTTGACCCATGAACGTGGGACGATCCGGAGTCCCGACTTCTAGATGGATCGAAGTTAATATGGACTTTTAGCCCAATAGAATATTATGATTATATGGGAATAACACAATGAATACGGGTATAAATCCCAGGTTGTATTATGATATAATTATCGAATCATAAAATCAATTTCTCATTATCTCTACCTGGATTTTTCTCCCTTCTTTCTTCACCTTGTTCTCTCGTATGTTGCTTCCCTCTCCTTTATTCAATCTACTCCTCCCACCATTTCTACCCCACTTATTAATCTTCCCCGTTACGAACTAAAAGCGTAACAAATGATATCAGCAACGTCGTATCCTAAGGTCGGAAAATCGAAGTCGAGTTTTTATAAAATTAGAAAACATAAATCGGGTTTTTCTAAGAAGAGTAAACCTATATCGGGTTTTTTCTCAACCTAAGATTCGAAGTTTCGTTTCCATTTGAAGTTTCCCGATCTACAACAAGATCCGATGAGGTTTTATGTTTGACCTTCATTTACGTTTGAAAAAAATTCATTTCCGTTTCCATGCCCCAAAAATTCCAGATTTAATATTATTTTCCGAACTGTTTTGGATGATTTTGACCCACGGGTTTTAGGGTTTTCATTAGTGTTTTGGTGTTGTCTTGGTGTTTTTGTCCATTATTCAAAGGTTTTGTTCATCCATTTTGCGGTGTCTTTGTAGTATTTTTGCTAGGTTGCTTACCAGCAGTAGCAGTGCATTTTCAAAAAGAGGGAGAAGAACTACTGGTTGTTGGGTTGTTTCTGCTAGCCGTATTGAGAAAGAAAGTTACGCGGCTGCGTTGGATGTTTTTTATACGATGATCGTTGGGGTCAGGGATCGTTTTTAGGAGCCGGTTATGTGACCATCCGGAATCTTGACTACTAGATGGATCGAAGTTAATATTAGCTTTCAGCCCAATAGAATATTATGATTGTATTGGAATAGCCCAATGAGTACGGGTATAAATCACAGGTTGTATTACGATCTAATTATCGAATCATAATATTAATTTCTCGTTATCTCTCTACCGGGATTTCTCTCCCTTCTCTCTTCACCTTCTTCTCTCGTCTGTTGCTTCACTTTCCTTTCTTCTGTCTACTCCTCCCACCATTTCTACCCCCTTATTCATCTTCTTCCCCGTTATGAACTAAAAGCATAACAAAATTGTCACGACCTGGATCGACTAAGAAGATAATTTATGGGCTTTTGACCCATTAGTTATTAGACTCTTATTGTAACCTAGAATTGTATGGGCTTAACCCGAATGGATATAAATCTTGAATCGTATTTTGTTATCGGATATATCGAATCATTATCAAATATTTTTTATATCTCTTATTCCTCTTTCTACTATCTTTACCCTTCATCCTCACTGCCTCATGGCTCTTCCTTCTTTCTTCTTTCTTCAATCTACTTCTTCAAGCTCAACTCCTTTGTCTTTTATCTCGTCACGACTTAAGAACGTGACATAATGTATATACTCTAGAGCTTTGATATTCATTGATTTCCACGTATGTCCATCTAATCCCTCTGTTCTTGTTTATGAATCAATGGTCATCTTCGCCTTCCATATGAATAGTTCGTGTAGTTGAGCTTTATCATCAGAATTGTAGAATCTAACATTATTCTAGAAATTGAATCTGCTGCTATCACTTATTAATTATTTTGCAATGTATTCCTTTAAGCCAAGGTAATTTATACCCAACGAGTATTGGGGTGACTAGCAGGAGAAAATTACATACCAAATTAGTTTGATCAATCCACATAATCAATGAATAATTGAATATGACTTTCAAGTCTCAAGAACACACACAAGTTCTTTCTTGACTTATAATACAAGAACAATAATGAAGAAAAGTTATCCCTACAAATCCTTCCAACTTTTCTTCATTAGCAACCCCTTGCTCTCACTATCTCTTGGTCTTCCTTTTACATATTAGCGATAGTTTTTTAGTTTACTCACAACGCTTTATAAAAAGTCCTTACCCTTGACAAAACCAAAAGTTATCCCGTAGACCAAGGTTTGTTTCCTAAAATCACACTTTCCAAAGGTTTATTTCTCAATTTTTCATCCCGTAGCCCATGTTTTGTTTCCAGAAATCATATTTTCCATTTTAAATGTATAAGTATAAATATGTATTTTTATGAATGTTATCTATCTAGATGTATAAATTGATTAATTCGAGTATATTAGATTTTTTTATGTTAAGGGTTAATATATACTTTTACCAAAATCACGTTCATTATATCAGTATTTTTTATTATACAGTTTTAAGAATCATGTTGTTATAGTTGCGTTCACTTCACCACAGTTCAATTCAACATATCTCACCGCATCTCATCACACTCCATCGCACTTTATTAATACCATACCAAATAATCCACGTAGTGTAACATAATGGTACTCGAACACATATGGGCATATATCATGGCCCCTCGTCCTTGTCCTTGATTCGAAGACTTCGCAAAGCATATATCGAGCACCATGACATCATCATCCTAATCGTGGATGTCTACATGGGTTGGGTCCCAATTGCTCGCGGATCCCACACCAAATATATTTCTGTCATATTTCAATTATATAAATGACTTATTAAATATTAAATCATTATTTGGTACATGTGAAAAGGAAAACCGTCGAGTCTTAATGTTACTCTGACTATAACTTTTGATACTCCCCCGTGATGGTGATTCCATCACATACACCGAGCTTGACACGTAATTCTTCAAATCTAAGTTTATGTAAACTCTTAGTGAACACATCAGCGAGCTGTTCTTCCCCATAACAATGTATGAACATAACCTCTTTTCTTTTCTCAGCTTCTCGAACGGCATGATACTTCACTTTGATGTGTTTGGATCTGCCATGAAAAACCGGATTCTTTATCATCACCACAGTGGACTTGTTGTCACATAGAATATTTGTAGCATGTTCCTGATGAAATCCAATTTCAGATAACAATTGCCTTAACCAGATGGCTTGATTCAAAGCAGCTGAGGCAACCATATATTCGGCTTCAGCCGAAGATTGGGCCACACACCCTTGTTTCTTGGAATTCCAGCAAAAAACACTAGAGCCTAATGTAAAACAATACCCTGTTGTGCTTTTAGAGTCATCGACCGAACCTGCAAAATCAGAATCCGTAAAACCAAGCAACTTCAAATTCACTCCTTGTTGGAACCAGAGACCCCAATGTTGAGTGAACTTTATATATCCAAGAACCTTTTTAGCAGTGTTTAGATGCACACCAGTTGGATTTTGCATATAACGTGACAAGAGACTTACGCAATACATGATATCTGATCGAGTAATAGAAAGATACATTAGAGATCCCACAATACTCCTAAAGAGTCTTGCATCAGCTAGTTGACTTCCATCATTAGCCATTAATTTTAATCCCCCGGTCATTGGAGTAGGATGCTCATCAGAAATTGAAAAACGATTTATCAAATCTGCAGCATATTTTTGTTGGCATAGGAAAATACCCGTTGATTATGACATACTTCTAGTCCCAAAAAATAAGTAGCACACCCAAGATCATTCATCTCAAAAGTTTCAGACATACCTGTCCTTAGGTGTTCAATTTCTGCATCATCATTTCCAATAATCAACAAATCATCCATGTAGATGGAGATGATAGTAATTGATTTTTCAGCACCTTTGGAGAATAGAGTGGCTTCAATGTCACTTTTAATAAACTTCAGACTCAGCAAATGCGATTCTAGTTTCCAATACCAGGCCATTGGGGCTTGTTTTAAGCTATAAAGAACCTTGTTTAGTTTGTAAACCTTCAGGTTGCTCCACAAAAATTCGTTCGTCAAGTTCCCCATTAAGAAACGCAGACTTGACATCTAGTTGGTATACTTTCTAATTCAATTGTGCAGCCAAGTTGATTAAGAATTTGATAGTATCAAACCTTGCCACCGGGGCAAATGTTTCATTAAAATCAATCCCTTGAATTTGAGAATACCCTTTGACTACCAATCGAGTTTTGAGTATGTGTATACTTCCATTCGGATTGAGCTTTGTGCGGAAAATCCATTTAGTTCCAATAACTTCTTGAGTGACTGTACGATCTACTAAGGTCCACGTACCATTATTATTGATCATCCTCAATTCCTCTTCCATGGCCACTTTCCAATCATCACTGGTTATGGCTTCCTCAACTGATGAAGGTTAAGTAGTGGAAATTAAGCATCTTGCATAGATATCCTTATGACTTCTTGTGCCCCTGATTGATTCCTCTTCATGGTTGGCTTGAACAAAATCTTGATGAGAGGATTCTCCATCTTCTAAGCCTTCTATTAGACTGAATTTTTCATTTTGATCTGTACCAATTTCAAGTGAGTCCAGAACGTCACACATGTTAGACCAATCCCATCTTTTCCTTTCATCAATGGTAATACTTCAACTCACATAAACTTTATTTGTCAATGGATTTAAAATACGAAATCCTTTGCTCACAGTACCATAGCCTACAAACACTCCAATTTCGGCCTTATCTCCCAGTTTTTCTCTTTTCTCAGCTGGAATAAATGCATAACAAATGCTCCCAAAAGTTTTTATATTTTTCAGTGAAGGTTTGTGCCCTTTCAGGGCCTCGAATGGGGTGATTTTTTTCAAAGCCTTAGTAGGGAGTCTATTCTGGAGATAGGTTGAAGTGTTGACAGCTTCAGCCCACAAAAACTTCGGTAAACTTTTTTCAAGAAGCAAACATCTAGTCATATTGAGTAGTGTACTATTCTTTCTCTCAGCCGTTCCATTTTGTTCAGAATTGTATGGAACAGTTCGTTGATGAATTATACCATGATCTTTCAAGAATGTATTGAATGTCGTTGAGCAATATTCAGTTCCATTGTCTGTTCGAAACAATTTTATCGAAGTTCCTAGCTGATTCTCCTGCTCCTTCATGAAATGTTTAAAGACATCAAAACAGTCACTTTTGCTGCTAAGAAAATATGTCTAGCAGAACCGACTCATGTCATCTATCAATGTCATAAAATATAAACTTCCATTCAAGGATGGCTAGGACATTGGTCCACACAAGTCGGAGTGTATTAGTTCTAAACGTTCTGTAGAGCGCCATGAAATTCCCGATGGAAAAGGGATCTTAGCCATCTTTCCTTTGCAACATACACTACAGATTTCTCCAGTATAATTTAAATGAGGAATGTCATATACTAGGCTGTCCTTGGATAGACTGATCAGTCTTTCATCACTGATGTGGCCGACTGGTTTGTGCCTAAGCCTTGAATGATCCTCAACTGAATACATGCACTTATCTGTTTCATCATCAGAATTAGCATAGAAACACCTTTTTAGCATATGTACCTTAGAGAGCAATGCACCATCTGGTAGATAAATTGAGCACCAAGTTCCTTCAAAAACTAGTTTGAAGCCATCTTCGATCAGTTGACCTATACTGAGCAAGTTATACCCGAGATCCGGCACAAACAACACATTACCAAGAGTCAAGTGTTCAGAGAATTTTATTTTTCCCTTTCCAATAAACGACAAGATTCTTTTGTCTCCAATTTCTACACCCCTAGTGAAATGACTTACCTCGAAGAATAATTTGTTGTTTCCCGTCATATGGTTAGAACAACCACTGTCAATCATCCATTTTTCTTCAATGGTCTTACCATAGCAACATTTCTCATTTTCTAGCAAGGATACAACACACCTAAAGGTTGCCTTGGCTACTAAAGCAGCATTCACATCTAATGCTTCGACTTCCTCTTCCTTTTCTATGATTTGAGACACTTGTGCTTTCTCTTGCATTCTACATATCTTGGTGACATGACCATAAATCTTACAGTTCGAGCAGAAAGCACTTGGTCTGCAAAAACAATTACTTTCTCGATGGTTTGTTCTTTCACAATGTGAACACGGGGGTAGTTTGTTGTTTCCAGAACCTCCATAATTTCTGTTAAGATGTTTGCTTTGATTTGCTGAGTTACTCATGGCTGCAAATGCAGTTTCTGCTCTACCTTTTACAATGCTCGAGGATGTTTCTTCCCTTAACCGCAAGTCCCATTTCATTTCTACCGAATGTAGCTCCTCAACCAGTTGTTGTGCAGTCAGGGCTGTGGTTAAATCCCCATGAAGTGATTCTAAGGAGAATATTTTTTCATCATATTTCCGAGGAAGAGACTCTGTAACTTTCTCCATTACCTTCACTTCATCATATGTTCCCCCATTAATGTTATTTCAAAGACCTTCACCATAACTTTGTCTACAAAATCAGCCAACTTCTCATTTTCTCCCATTTTCAGTCGATCAATATCTTTCTTGAGTGCTCCTATTCGAGTGCCATTCAGCCGTGGACTACCCTAATAGATTTCAATCAACATATCCCATATTTCTTTAGCAGATTCGCAAGATAACACCCTGCTTAGTACAAGCTTTTCCAAGGATGCTTGGATGACAGCTAAGGCCCTGTATGATTTCGCTACTTATTACGAGTAGTGTTTTCTCTGTTGCATGTGTTGCGGATTTGGACTTTCAGGCAGTGCTTCAGTTCCAAGTTCCACATATTGCCACAGGTCTTGTGACCGCAAGTAGACTTCCATTTGCTTCACCCACGTATGGTAGCTCTTGCCGTTGAATTTTGGACCACATCCTATAGTTGCTCCTTGTGCAGATACCACTTTTGATGGATGTTGAGAAGCCTGGCCCTTGAATGTGTAAACACTAGAGCAGTGTCAAGGTGGAGGTCCGATTGATTGTTTAACTTTAAGCTTCTTGATATGTATCTAGCATTCAATGAATACAAGAACAGATCAGTTTTACAGCTGCTTTGGTGAATGAAACAGTATGATTTCATTGAATGAACTAAGACAACACTAATACAAACAACTACAGAGTCTTTAACACTAAAATAGAAAATGTTCTTAATGCATAAATTTAAAGTTGAACTTAATTCTTTGCTGAAAGAGTCAAAATGCGCAGCAGCGGATATTTAGAGATTTGATTCAGACAAGTTTCCTTGTGCAAAGCTTCACTTTTATCTGTTACTCTGACTTTAACTTTTGATACTTAAACACCACTTCGTGATGGTGGATCTGGACGCTTGAAGGTCTTCATGACTTCATCAATGGCGATATTGAACGCATCTTTATAACCCATTTCAGTAAAACTATAGATAAATCTTGGGATCAAGCTAATAACATTCTCTCTCAGTCTGCGAATCTCCTCAGAACTGTAACTTTCAAGTACTTCCCTCACTGAAGTACCGTTTCTCACATTTTTCCGATCAATGAAAACTGCGAATTCAATGGGATTATCTCCAAGAAAGAACTGATACTGTGTGTAAAATGTTTCTTTCCAGAAGAAAACTGGTATAGAACCGGCTAACATACAGTCGAAAATCGACTTTCTTGTATAGGTTTCTCCTCTTGGTTGTAGACAAAAGTTCGAACTCAGAAAAGCTGAAAAAATTTCCGGTGCGTCTGAACATTTGTAGATTGAACAGTCAATGAGTTTGCAGAAACTGGGTTCGTTTTTGCAGTGATCGAATAATATCGACCGGAAATCCCTCTCCATGGATCGTCGACCGCCTACGAAGGTGAAGAGATTTGATCTAGTGTATGTCGAGATAAAATTCCGCCATTGATCAAGTTCTGATCTTGATTTTGGGTGAAATCCGGTGGGGTACGGTACACTGATCTCGAGTTTGTCCCATGGATTTGTCTCCACTGTCAGTCGTGTGATTCGCTTCATCAACGGCATATTGATGAAACTCGAGCCCCAATGAACGTCTTCCGATCGACGGAAATCCCATGTGTTTCTTCCGAGCATGATGAAGTGATCTGAGCCGTTGTATTTCATCCACGGCGGTTGTTTCTCCACCCATTTTAGAACCTCTTCACAATAAAAATCTTGCTCCTTGGTAGCGTTTGCAATGAACAAAAATTTCTCGACGGCTATTGCCGCGTAGAATGGGATATAAAACGCCGTCGCGGATTCCGGTGATTTTGTTATACAGGGATGGTTCAGCACTCGCTCGTGATAAATAAGTTCCAACGCATGCATGTGGGTCCAGTACCACGCGTCGGAAAAGTTATTTCCAACAATTTCAGACATTACGGAGGCCCTAGACCCGAAACCCGCATTTGAAATTGCTTCGCAGTTCAACTGCGATGGCTCAATGGTCATGCAGTCGTTCAATAACTCGGTGTTGTACATGGCGGGAAGTTCATAAACATACACTAATCCATACTTGCAGTTTCTCGAGGTTTTTACTGGTTTTGACGGTGACCGGAAAACGAAGTGGAGGATGGAGAGGGCGATGAGAACCTGGGAACATTTTGTGAGGAAACGATGAGACAACCACGTCTTAGTCTTTCGCAAAAAAGCATATTGTTTGACACGTGTCATCGAAACTACGGACTACGTGGTCACAAGAATCTTTAATTTATAGAAGAAAGAAACTTGGCAAAAGGATCATTTAAAGACTTAATTATTGATAAAAATAAAAGAGTAAATAATGCTCAATTTTATTATTAAAAATTTTTAAAAGGGCAATACCAAAATTAACAATATAATATGTTTAAATTTCTAGAGTAGGATAATTGACTCTTTGGGTATAAATATATTGTATAAAAGATGACATTAGATAATCTTTCCATTTTTTCGATAATTGTGAGACTATACTAGGGGTCTCTGATATAAATATATTGAATTAGCGAGCTTGGTCTCCGATAGAAACCACAATCTATATCAATCTAATTTACGTAAGTTCATACTTTGCGTGTGTGCATATTATTTCATTAAAAATGACAATGATTTAACTTAGTATCACATATTTTCGTCAAATATATGATTTATTTGATTAAGAGTAATAACTATATCTTAAATAAATTTATTTAAATATAAATATAATGAACATTAAAGGGCACCATTAATTTGATGGTACATGTATATTTGACAGTTATTTATGAATAATTTACTTTTAGTATTTTGGTTATATACAAATTTAAATATGATAAAAAATTGTTTGAATTTAAAAGGAATATATCGGATTAAAAAATAATATATTATAAATGACAAATATAATTAACATTTATATATAATCACTATTAATGAAATTACCTCTAATGTAAAGATCACCAATTTTTTGTAATTGTTGATATAAAGATCACATAAATCATGATATAAAGATCACATAAAAACTAAATTTAAATACCTAATTTGTACTTGTTTTAATTAAATAATTTAAATTGTAAAATTTAAAAATTTAAAAATTTATAAACTAAAAATGAAATTAATCANTTTGTGTAGGTTATAAAAGTGTTATCAGATTATTGTTAGTGTCTTAATTTCAATTAGAATGGGGTGCATTTTAAGAATAAAATTTTCACAATTTTACTGTTTTTGGTTTAGGCACAAAACTTTCGGTTATTTAAAGTATTATTGGTGAGGTAGGTTTCTCTCATAACAGAAATGGAGCTCACATTTTTTCAAAAAAAACATATCTCATATTTCTATTTTTTTTTAAAAAGTCTCTTTTTCAATGTTAGAATATCAATTTTCTTGGTTTTTTTAAAACCCTTAAAAATCCATTCATATTTTTTCAATGTAAATTTAACAGACTCACAATCCATAATTCTTATATAAACAGTAGTATGAACGACAGAAAAAAGAACAACTAAAGCTCGAAAAGAACGAGATACTCTATTCTCATGAAGTTTCAACTGAGATGGAGTTGGATTTGCAGAGAGCTCTAGAACCTCATTAGTTTCTATTGCTGCCAACAAGCATTATCCCCTCACGTAAACTTTCATACGAACCATAACCACCCAATGGGCTTAGTTATGGCCAGCGAAGAACGATGGTCGTGTTTGCTATTAATCTCTCCATATCTTATAAGAAAAAAAACAAAAGGATCAATTACACACAAGAATATACTATGTGCAAGTTTGGGTTAGAGATACCCAAATCGATTTCTCAAGTCGGAAAGCTCTAATACCAAATGAAGGATGAATGGGGACTATAAAGAAACGTGTTCTCACAAAAAGTAAAGAAATGCTAGTGAAATCAGTAACAGAAACAATTATTCAAATCGTAAACTAACAACATGAATAAAATACATAAATGAGTACAAAGAAAATAAATGAAAGCTTAATAAACTCGAAAACTTGAAAGGTAGCAGCACATGTTTCACCCATGAACTCCATGAACATAGAAATGACAGAAATGTAGGAAGACTTTGTATGAAGAACACACACGTATGTCAGCCTAGGTAACTTTAATAATGGGGATAAATTTTTTTTATTTATCATGGGCTACATAGTCACAACCTAGGAAGACTTGAATGTGTTTATGAATCCATTTGGACATTATAACCTATATCAGATCCATCAAAAATGGCAAAACCATCTTCATTAGTTATTGTTGAGTTAAGGCAATCTTGGTTTGTTATACTAAAATTGTTAAATTATTATTTATTACATTTTTTGTACACAATATTAATTTAGTGTAGGTAGGGTTGTTATTCAATCCTAACGAATCGAACTTTCTATATTCATGTTCGTTCATATTTTTATTCGAACATGTTCATATTTGTTCATATTTTATGAGAGCGAGAATTCATGTTTGAGCATTGTTCAAATACTTATATGAATGTTCATATTCATTCAAATAATTTGCTTGAACATGTTCGAATAACTTATTCGAACATTACTACAATCTATTTAATTTTTTTAAAATTTAATATTAAAATTCAATATACTACTGTGAATATTCTATATTAAAAATTGAAAATTAAAAGAAAATAATTTCATATTAAAAATCAAGTAAGAAAAAAACATTATAATATCTATTAATAATAGGGAAATATTGAGAGATAATGTGAAATATGATAGATTATATTTTTTAATTCTAATATTTAATAATATATATATATATATTAAATATAAATACATAATATAATTTTTCATTAACATTCATAGTTGTTCATGAATATGTTCATGTTCATTTAAATTATAAATGAATATGGAAAAATGTTCGAAAAAAATTCATATTTATATTCAAAAGAACGAACACGGTCATACATTGCGAACACGAACTGTTCGGATCGCATAACAACCCTAATTGTAGATATACAATAAGAATACAACAAAAATGTTGAAAATCATGACGATGACCCACAAATTGATTCAAATGTGGAGGAATATGAAAGTGAACCTTCTTCTCTACGAACTGATGGTAGAATGGAGGATGATTCATTACCCCACACAGTTGTCGATGCTTCTAGGCTAGCACGCCTGTTGTCGAGAGTTTTTTGTCGCCATTCGTTCAAATACTTATTGCACGAGAGACCCTGTTGTAGGTGATGACTTTGCATATACGATACCTAGTCGAGTTTATTCTTCCTACAACATATCTAATCTTACTAGTTGTCAGAATGAGTTTCAAAGATAAAGCCGATGTCCAGTATGCTTTTTGCTACTTTCATATTGTCCACCGCTATCTGTTTAAGGTTATAGATAGTTCACGACATTACGGATGTTGGAGTGTTTCTTGTAGGATCAATCAAACATTGCATTTAACTTCGAGCTTAGTGTGATGTTATAGATAAACTTTGCAATTTTCTAGAGGTTACATTACCCCGTATGTGGTGATGTGAGTGGTTAGCACCATAACATGACATTGAATTTTATTGTTCGTGATATGGTACAGTACATATAAAACAAAGGAGGTACATACTATATTATTGTCGTGTCAATCATGATATTCAAGTTTTTTATTTTTTAGCAGAGTTGAAAGTAAAGAATGCGAGAAACAAGATGCATGTTGGATATGGTTCAATGTTGGTTATGATAAAGTTTGGTACGAGATGCAACGTGCTTTTGAGTTGGTGCATGGTTCTTATGAATTGTCTATGGATAGACTTCTGACACATTTAGCAGCTATACATTTGACTAATACCGGTATCTCATTTGAATGGAATCTTACGACATTGACAAGTGTCCCAACGATAAGGTGATTTGTATGTATATTGATTCGTCCAACCTTACGCAGACGCTTATCAACAGTGTATCCATGTAATCTCAATTGATGCAACACACCTTTATGCACAGCACAACCACAAGTTTTTTATTGCAGTCTGAAAAAATTTTGGAAGTCATGTTATTCCGTTGGCGTAGATTCTTGTTGATAAGCAAAACATACATTCATATTCTTGGTTCATTGAGTTATTGTACAACATAATACACCATGTGTATCTCGGGGGATAGACTTTGATGAAATATTTTCTCCCGTGGTAAAGTTGACCTCAATCAGACTAATGTTGATTGTTGCAGCTTATCTAGATTGGGAAATTAAGCAGTTGGACGTTAAAACATCGTTTCTAAATGGAGAACTCGAAGAAGATATATACATGAGGCAATCAGAAGGTTTCATCAAGAGAGGCTCAGAAAAGTTGGTATACAGATTAAAAAAAAGTCTCTATGGATTAAAACAGACCCTTAGAATGTGGAACAAAATATTTGATGTATTCATGAAGAAAACATGGTTTAAAAAGGCTAAGTGATATTTGTGTATACTTCAGAAAAACAGAAGAGGGCAACTAAAGTATACTTCTATTCTACGTGCATGATATGATCATTGACAGTCACAGTAAAAAGGAAATCAACAAACTCAAGAGACTACTAGTAACAGAGTTCGATATGAAAGATCTAGGATCGGTGAAAAAGAGTCTCTATGGATTAAAACAGGCCCCTAGAATGTGGAACAAAATGT
Source organism: Utricularia reniformis (assembly GCA_009725065.1). Lineage (NCBI taxonomy): Eukaryota > Viridiplantae > Streptophyta > Magnoliopsida > Lamiales > Lentibulariaceae > Utricularia > Utricularia reniformis. The sequence continues at coordinate 167,908 of RWGZ01001215.1, read as the reverse complement.
TTGATGTATTCATGAACAAAGCAGAGTTTAAAAAGGCTGAGAGTGATACATGTGTATACTTCCGAAAAACTGAAGGGGGCAACTACAGTATACTTCTACTCTACGTGGATGATATGATCATTGACAGTCACAGTAATGAGGAAATCAACAAACTCAAGAGACTACTAATAACATAGTTTGATATGAAAGACCTATGATCGGTGAAAAAAAGTCTCTATGGATTAAAACATGCCCCTAGAATGTGGAACAAAATGTTTGATGTATTCATGAACAAATCAGAATTTAAAAAGGCTGAGAGTGATAATTGTGTATGCTTCAGAAAAACAGAAGATGACAACTACAGTATAATTCTACTCTACGTGGATGATATGATAATTGACAGTCACAGTAAAGAGGAAATCAACAAACTCAAGAGACTACTAGTAACAGGGTTTGATATGAAATACCTAGGATCGGTGAAAAAGATTCTAGGAATTGAAATTCAAAGGGACAGAAGAAAAAGACAAATCAGTCTATCACAAAAGACGTATGCTGAACAAATTGTCAGAATATTCAATCTACAATGTGAAAAACAGTGTTAACCCCTATGTCAAACAACNCCGGTTTTTAAGAATTTATATTAAAAATTTTTTAAAATATATATCAAAACTTTTTTATATCAACTAATTACATTTTTTAAGAATTTATTTATAGTTTTTTGTAAAAAATAATTTTTTTTAAATATATTTCTCTTGTTCACTTAACATTATTATTTATTTTTCTATTAAATTGGTTCAAACCAATTCGACCATCCGATCAGTAGAAAGCATTTCCGATCCACTGATTCGATCGGTTTTTAAAACCATGCTGGAAATCGTAGGTAAAGATGATATAGTCAAATACAAATTTATTGGTTTATCTAATTTCGGTTAAAAATGGTAAGAAATTTAAATTTGATTAAAAATCCGTTTAAATATATTATTGTTGTGTAATAAATAATAATTGTGTTACTTAGGAGCTATAATGTTTAGAAGCATCGAAGCGAATTCGTCGAAGCGGGTAAGTAGAAGCGGAGAATCGAGAAAATTAGAAGAATTCGTTTTGCGAAATGTTGTGAAACATTTACATTAAAAATAAATAATAATATTTAAATCTTTTAAATATCAAATTATTAATCAAATAAAATTTTAATACAAATACAATATTACAAATAATAATACTTCATCAACATTTTCAATGTATTTGCGAAAAAATTAATCAAAAGAATTATTAGTATATTTTTTTACTATTCTCACCAATTTTATATCTTTCAAAATAAATATGAATATTTTTTTATCAAGATACAAATTTCAAATATAATATTCTGTGTTTATTAAAATGAAAATATTAATTTTATGAATATTACAATTTAAAATAATTTTAAAATTATTTTTAAAAAATCTGGATACTTTGAAACCGGGAGCTTCAGCTATTAAACGCTTTCCCGCATCATAGTTTAGGAGTGAAGCTAAGAAGCCCCGCTTAAATTGGGCCATACAAAATCGATTTGGACGACTAATGAAAACCCACTTCTATAATCTACTTTTTTTCCGTTATCGGTGATCCTCAACGTCTCTCAGGTGCAGGAATAAGCACTGTGTAGTGTTGTGGACCGTTATCAAATTCTTCCTTTACGCTCTGCAGTTCTAGGAGGCTATATTCCCAGTCAATATATCGCTCTACGCACCATTGAAAAGCCTATTCTGCTTCGAATGCTCGACGCCTTTCTCTGGGTTCCCCTGGCCTCAGCTTTGTCAAAGATTTACGCACAATTAATGAGAAGTGAATTGATGGAGTAATGACACATCACTCTTGAGCCAAGAGACTTGCTTTGGTAACAGATATCAATTAGTATTGCTTTGAATCAAGCAATAGCCGTTACTGCTTTTATGTGTATAAATGAATTATCTTTTAATGAATCCAACAACACTTTCTTTCTCTATTCCTAAACTATAATCTTCACACTCGTGAATCTGCTCCTGGTTGAAGCCCTTCTACATGGTATCGGAGCTTTTCTAAGCCTGTGTCTTCTTCATCTTCATCTTCATCTTCATCTTCATCTTCCTCACTTCTATCTCAATAATGGCAGAAGACAAATAGAATCCGACAAAGGTTATCAAAACCACAATATTGGATCAATCTTTACCATATTATATAGGTCCCAACGACAACCCAGAACTTGTTCTTACTGCAATGCTCACAGGGCCAAATTATGTGACCTGGGCACGAAATATTCGGCTCGGTCTTTCTATCAAACACAAATTGGGATTTATTTCTGGTGCTATACCCGAGCCTGATGCAGACGACGAGAATTATCTACATTGGCAGAGATGTAACGACTTGATAACATCCTGGCTTCTTCGATGTCTTCCAGACAACATCGCTGCCACTATGTTTTACAAAAAGACGGCGCGAGAAATTTGGATGGCATTACAGCAGCGATATTGTCAACCAGACGATTCCAGAGTTTTTGACATATCTCAAGAACTCGGCATTATCCAACAAGGCTCTATGTCCATTGAAGACTACTTCACCAAACTCTCCGGATTATGGGCGGAATTTGATAACTCTCGCCCTACTCCCCATTGCACTTGTGGAGGTTTTGATACATTTCGAAAACAAGTAGAGAAGGATAAAATCTTTAAATTTCTCAATTCAATTAATCCAGAATTCGGGGCAGTCCGCTCTCAGCTTCTTCTTCGGAATCCATTCCCTACGATGGATGAGGTATTTAGCACTCTCAACCAAGAAGAACAACGTCTTAAGAAACCTATTCTTCCTACACCAATCTCAGCATCTGCTCTTTTGAGCAAAGCGGATACCACTACATTTGCTGCTGCTTCAAACTTCTCCAACAAGACTACTGCTCTACATCATAATACCAAAAGAAAATGCACTCATTGTGGATTAAGCAATCATACAGTAGAACAATGCTACAAGTTGATTGGATATCCAAAAGATTACAAAACCAAGAGGATGCGAGGTAACAAAATTTCCAGCTATGCTGCTAATACTACTTTGCAGGAACCTGATGATAATGAGCTAGTGCACATCACAAATGCACAACTCAAGACACTGCTGAAACAAATTGCCACAAACTCTGTTGTCCCTGCTACAAACTCCGCTGCCCCTGCTACTGCCTCGGGTCCTAGCGACAACTTTGCCGGTAACAATTTATTCCATAATACTTGGATTATTGATTCTGGTGCTAGTGAACACATGTGTTGTGACATCAATCTTTTCCACTCACTCACACCGACTAAAGGAACGGTAAGATTTCCTAATGGTCTATCCACGAAGGTTACACACGTTGGTATAGTAAAGCTAAATTCACGTTTGTCTTTATCTAATGTTCTTTTCGTTCCCAGCTTTAAAGTCAACTTAATTTCAGTTCATAAGTTGATAAAACATGACAATATCATTGTTATTTTTCGATCTTATGATTGCATTTTTCAGGAATCGTCTACACGGACGACGATTGGTACGGGTAGAGCTCATCGTAGTCTCTATCTATTTAATCAAGATGATATTTTAAATTTTGCCCCTACAAATACTTTCACTGGTTTTTCAGACATTATTTGCTCTACTGCTCCTAATGTTTCTAATCGTATTTCCGGTTTTGACTTATGGCATTACCGACTTGGACACCCTTCACACACAGCGATAGATTTTATTACTAAGCATTCACCTCATATCACGAGCATGGTTGATAAAGTATGTGTCACTTGTCCCTTAGCTAAGCAAAAACGACTTCCATTTCCTGCATATAGTATGACTAGCCACAATTTATTTGAACTTTTAAATATTGATACATGGGGACCATATCATCATGCTAGTATAGGAGGTTATCATTATTTCCTCACTATTGTTGATGATTATTCTCGCTCTACTTGGACATATCTTATGAAACGAAAAAATGAGGCCTCATCAATAATCCCATCTTTTATTTCTATGGTAAAAACGCAATTTTCAGCCATCGTTAAAATAGTCCGTAGTGACAACGCCCCTGAGTTCAAGTTACTCGAAACCTATTCTCAACACGGCATTCTTCATCAAACCACTTGCGTCGAGACGTCTCAGCAAAATGGTAAAGTAGAACGTAAGCATCAACATCTTCTCAATATTGCTCGTGCTCTTCTTTTTCAAGGACAAATGCCATTATCGTTTTGGGGATATGCAGTGCTCACAGCGACTCACCTCATCAATCGCATCCCTGCATAGGTTCTAAACTACATTACTCCATATGAGAAAGTTATCGGGAAAAGACCATCATATGCTCACCTTCGGGTCTTTGGTTGTCTTTGCTTTCCTTCTTCCCTTAAACGTAATCGCACTAAATTTGACACACGAGCACGAAAATGTATTTTTCTTGGTTACACTGCTAACATTAAAGGTTATCATGTATATGACATCGAGACAAAGGAAATTTTTATTTCCCGTGATGTTCGATTTCATGAACATGTTTTTCCTTTTTCTTCAACTTATCAATCTTTCTTAAATATACCTACTTCAGATTCTAATGATGTTCTTGAGCACAGGGGGAATCCGAAGAATTCTATTCTAGAATCCACTTTTGCTACCCCTATCGCACCAAACACATGTGATGTGGTTGATTCCGAATCTGCAAATGAATCTGCAACCCATTTCGAATCTGCAAATGAATTAATTGAGTCAATTGATATGGCTCAAGACCAGTCCCAGGACAACAATGTTGAGCATACCATTGATACATGCCTAGATACCTCTCATGAAACTTCCAGGCCACGAAGAAGCACTCGGTTGCCTAACTATCTACGGGATTATCATCATGATCTCCCTGTTTCAAGAGCCAACTTCTCTACTGCACATCCATTGGAATCTGTCTTATGCTCTCATAGACTCTCATCACCATTTGCAAGCTTCACCAACACCCTCACTAGCATTGACGAGCCAGACTCTTATGAGGAAGCTTCCAAAAATCCCTCTTGGATTGCTGCCATGGACTCTGAAATCGAAGCTCTTCGAGCAAATAATACTTGGCAAGTGGAACTCATTCCTCGACACCAACATACTATTGGGTGCAAATGGGTATTCAAACTCAAGTTTAATGCAGACGGTAGCATTGAGCGCTATAAAGCACGTCTTGTGGCCAAAGGATATAAACAAATTCATGGTTTTGACTATACTGAAACTTTCAGCCCTACGGTCAAGCATACTACTGTTCGCCTATTTCTTGCTCTTGCGGCTACCCAATCTTGGAATCTACGACAAGTTGATATCACCAATGCATTTTTAAATGGTGACCTCCAAGAGGTTATCTATATGGATCCTCCCCCTGGATATCCTCTTGAGGGGGAGTGCACATCAACACACAAGCTATCCTGTCGCCTCAATAAAGCTCTCTACGGACTTAAGCAAGCCTCTAGGAGTTGGAATCACAAGTTCTCCACCATCCTCACCTCTTATGGATTCCAACAAAGTAAGGCTGATAGTTCTCTTTTCACAAAATCATGCTCCAATGGCGACTTAATCTATCTTCTTATCTACGTTGACGACATCTTGATTGGAAGTAAATCCATGAAAGTCATTGATGAAGTTATACAATATTTATCGACTAAGTTCAAATTACGAGACCTTGGGATCCCACGTTATTTCTTGGGGCTGGAAATTGCGAGAGCGAAACATGGTATTATGCTTTGTCAAAGGAAGTATACATTAGACTTATTAAAACAGTATGGTCTCCTTGGTGGTAAACCAATAAGGACACCCATTGAAACTAGCCACAAAATAGCCGAAGATGACTCCGAAAAGCTATCGGATCCCACTGGTTATAGGAGATTGATTGGGCAATTCATTTACCTCACCTTTACAAGACCCGACATATCTTATGCAGTCCAGACCCTTGCGCAATTTATGACAAATCCTACACATGCACACCTTAAGGCTGCCTTTCGAGTACTCAAATATTTGAAGGGGTCTCCAGGTAAGGGGTTAAGTTTTAGCTCCAATTCTAATTTGCAATTACGGGCTTACAGCGACAGTGATTGGGCAAAATGCCTAGACACTCGTCGCTCTGTTTTTGGTTTTTGTATCATTTTAGGATCAAATCTGGTTAGTTGGAAATCCAAGAAACAAAACACCGTGGCAAGAAGTTCAACGGAGGCGGAATATCGTGCAATGACCTCCACGGCATGCGAAGTTGTTTGGCTAACACATCTTTTGAAAGACTTTGGGATAACACACGATCAACCAACACCGCTTTATTGTGACAATAAATCAGCAACTCAAATCTCCTCAAATCCGACCCAACACGAAAGATCAAAACATTTTGACTTGGATTGACATTTTATTCGAGAACAAGTGGAGGCCGGAGCCATCACAGTTCAGCATATAAAATCACAAGATCAAGTAGCTGACATTCTCACCAAAGGACTCAGCATATCACATCATGATCGATTATGTTTCAAGATGAACATGATCAATATCTATGCTCATCTTGAGGGGGAGTGTCAAAGATTTACGCACAATTAATGAGAAGTGAATTGATGGAGTAATGACACATCACTCTTGAGCCAAGAGACTTGTTTTGGTAACAGATATCAATTAGTATTGCTTTGAATCAAGCAATAGTCGTTACTGCTTTTATGTGTATAAATGAATCATCTTTTAATGAATCCAACAACACTTTCTTTCTCTATTCCTAAACTGTAATCTTCACACTCGTGAATCTGCTCCTGGTTGAAGCCCTTCTACAAGCTTCACTTCGACAATGGTGTCATTTTTGCAGCAGAATCGGCTATTAAGGAACTTCTCTGTCTATGCCATGGCGGCTGGTACATTTCCCGTATTATGTTTTCAGTTTTGCAGTTCTAGAATTGTGTTATTCGCCGTATGTGGACTAATTGTTGAAATAGTGTTCCACCGAAAATAGAAACCTTTTTGTATATAAGGAAATTGATAAGTAATTGGCTTGATTGAACTTCACTCACATATCTATGGAATTCTGAATTTCTATATAGTATTGAAATTATAGGTGGGTTTTGGATTGATATGCATTTGTTTAGATTAAAAATAAAATATATGGTAGAAAAACGTATCGATGTTAGGCGACAAAAATAGATCGATATATAATTCGAGCACTACCGAATATATTGAAAAAGTCTGAATCGGACCAAGGCTAATTCAACTTGAGGAGGAGTATTGAAATATATCTTATATTAATTGTGGACATATAAAAATTCTAATTTATAAGAGAATTGATATCATGTTAATTGATTTGACGAAACTTTTTCAATATATTTCGTTTCTCTTAGCTACATCCACACTCTTTATGATCATTAAATCCTGAATTTTTATATTAAAAACAAAGGACTTCAACCTTTACTTGATGCAGTTGTCGATTATTTGCCTTCTCCAATTGACTTGCCTTCTATAAATGGAATTTACCCTTAAGATGCAGAATTTGGAAAGCCCTAATTCATATTGGATATGCTTTAAAAATATAATCCCTAATTCAAAATCTATTTTATAATGATTTATTATAAAATCTATTAATTAAGATAAAGTAATTAGTAATAATTAAGAGTTACAAAAATTATTAGCTAATGGGAGATTCCTGCCTTAGTCAGTTGTTGCTTTGGCACTCAATAATCGAGAACCTTCTAGAAGAGGGTTCCAGAACTCTCTCGTATATCCAATCGGCGTCCTTGTAGAACAAGAACCCTCTTGGCTTCCTGTCTCGTTTAGGGTTCGGGAATCAAAGATCTTCATCCCAATTCAAAATTACTCAAATTTCGTCGTTCTACTGTGGGTGTNGCTCTACTTGGACATATCTTATAAAACGAAAAAATGAGGCCTCATCAATAATCCCATCTTTTATTTCTATGGTAAAAACGCAATTTTCAGCCACCGTTAAAATAGTCCGTAGTGACAACGCCCCTGAGTTCAAGTTACCTGAAACCTATTCCAACACGACATTCTTCATCAAACCACTTGCGTCGAGACATCTCAGCAAAATGGTAAAGTAGAACGTAAGCATCAACATCTTCTCAATATTGCTCGTGCTCTTCTTTTTCAGGGACAAATGCCATTATCGTTTTGGGGATATGCGGTGCTCACAGCGACTCACCTCATCAATCGCATCCCTGCAAAGGTTCTAAACTACATTACTCCATATCAGAAAGTTATCGGGAAAAGACCATCATATGCTCACCTTCAGGTCTATAGTTGTCTTTGTTTTCCTTCTTCCCTTAAACTTAATCGTACTAAATTTGACACACGAGCACAAAAATGTATTTTTCTTGGTTACCCTGCTAACATTAAAGGTTATCATGTATATGACATCGACACAAAGGAAATTTTTATTTCTCGTGATGTTCGATTTCATGAACATGTTTTTCCTTTTTCTTCAACTTATCAATCTTTCTTAAATATACCTACTTCAGATTCTAATGATGTTCTTGAGCACAGGGGGAATCCGAAGAATTCTATTCTAGAATCTACTTATGCTGCCCCTATCATACCAAACACATGTGATGTGGTTGATTCTTCACTCTCAACACATTCCGAATCTGCAAATGAATTAATTGAGTCAATTGATATGGCTCAAGAACAGTCCCAAGACAACAATGTTGAGCATGCCATTGATACATGCCTAGATACCTCTCATGAAACTTCCAGGCCACGAAGAAGCACTCGGTTGCCTAACTATCTAAGGGATTATCATCATGATCTCCCTGTTTCAAGAGCCAACTTCTCTACTGCACATCCGTTGGAATCTGTCTTATGCTCTCATAGACTCTTATCACCATTTGCAAGCTTCACCAACACCCTCACTAGCATTGACGAGCCAGACTCTTATGAGGAAGCTTCCAAAAATCCCTCTTGGATTGCTGCCATGGACTATGAAATAGAAGCTCTTCGAGTAAATAATACTTGGCAAGTGGAACTCATTCCTCGACACCAACATACTATTGGGTGCAAATGGGTCTTCAAACTCAAGTTTAATGCAGACGGTAGCATTGAGCGCTATAAAGCACGTCTTGTGGCCAAATGATATAAACAAATTCATGGTTTCGACTATACTGAAACTTTCAACCCTACGATCAAGCATACTACTGTTCGCCTATTTCTTGCTCTTGCGGCTACCCAATCTTGGAATCTTTGACAAGTTGATATCACCAATGTATTTTTAAATGGTGACCTCCAAGAGGTTATCTATATGGATTCTTCCCCTGGATATCCTCTTGAGGGGGAGTGCACATCAACACACAAGATATCTTGTCGCCTCAATAAAACTCTCTACGGACTTAAGCAAGCTTCTAGGAGTTGGAATCACAAATTCTGCACCATCCTCACCTCTTATGGATTCCAACAAAATAAGGTTGATAGTTCTCTTTTCACAAAATCATGCTCCAATGGCGACTTAATCTATCTTCTTATCTACGTTGACGACATCTTGATTGGAAGTAAATCCATGAAAGTCATTGATGAAGTTAAGTTCAAATTACGAGACCTTGGGATCCCACGTTTTTTCTTGGGCTAAGTTCAAATTACGAGACCTTTGCCAAAGGAAGTATACATTAGATTTATTAAAACAGTATGGTCTCCTTGGTGGTAAACCAAGGACACCCATTGAAACTAGCCACAAAATAGCCAAAGATGACTCCGAGAAGCTATTAGATCCCACTGGTTATAGGAGATTGATTGGGCAATTCATTTACCTCACCTTTACAAGACCCAACATATCTTATGCAGTCCAGACCCTTGCGCAATTTATGACAAATCCTACACATGCACACCTTAAGGCTGCCTTTCAGGTACTCAAATATTTGAAGGGATCTCCAGGTAAGGGGTTAAGTTTTAGCTCCAATTCTAATTTGCAATTACGGGCTTACAGCGACAGTGATTGGGCAAAATGCCTAGACACTCGTCGCTCTGTTTTTGGTTTCTGTATCTTTTTAGGATCAAATCTGGTTAGTTGGAAATCCAAAAAACAAAACACCGTGGCAAGAAGTTCAACGGAGGCGGAATATCGTGCAATGACCTCCACGGCATGCGAAGTTGTTTGGCTCACACATCTTTTGAAAGACTTTGGGATAACACACGATCAACCAACACCGCTTTATTGTGACAATAAATCAGCAACTCAAATCTCCTCAAATCCGACCCAACACGAAAGATCAAAACATTTTGACTTGGATTGACATTTTATTCGAGAACAAGTAGAGGCCGGAGCCATCAAAGTTTAGCATATAAAATCACAAGATCAAGTAACTGACATTCTCACCAAAGGACTCAACATATCACATCATGATCGATTATGTTTCAAGATGAACATGATCAACATCTATGCTCATCTTGAGGGGGAGTGTCAAAGATTTACGCACAACTAATGAGAAGTGAATTGCTGGAGTAATGGCACTATCACTCTTGAGCCAAGAGACTTGCTTCCGTAACATATATCAATTAGTATTACTTTGAATCAAGCAATAGCCGTTACTATAAAGGAATCATTGTTTAATGAATCTAACACTTTCTTTCTCTATTCCTAAACTCTAATCTTCACACTCGTGAATCTGCTTCTGGTTGAAGCCATTCTACAGTTCCCGTATACCCCAAGCCAAATTCTGCTCTACTACGGATGAAGAAAGTAAGAGTGACACATCACCGTCATAAAATCTGGGGAATACTGAAAAATCAAGGGAAATCACACAGTGAAGTTTTGAAAACAAGGGCTCCAAGAAATCTAGCCTAGGTAGATGAATATGGTTACGGCAGAGAGAATCCAGACGACAAAAATCCAGGCAATCACTCCATAACGACTCCCTATCAGATTCTTCGTCCGAGAATGAGATGATTCTCAAAAGCAGGTCATCTGTGAGAAGTGCCGATATAGACGGCCACTAGACCATTTTCGGCGATATAGGCGTATTTACGGCTATCAGAATCAGATACAGAAAATAGAAAACGGCCAATGGAAAATGCCGTTACCTCTCCTGAAGCTTATTCATATTACCAGGCAACGGCAGGTGAAGGATTCAGAGATAGAAATGTTTATTTATATCAAAATCCCACTAAAGACGATAACGAAATCAAAACCGTACAATGAACAAGAATCAACGGTAAGATATACCTTCTCATTCATGTCGGTGGATTGGTTTTAGACTTTTACATCTTCATTTTTTATTAAAATAAAAAAAATTTATCATGCCTAAAAAAATTACTAAAAAATGTGAAAAATTTTACCATGTAGGAATAGCGTGTGCCACATCTAGTAATTGGTTATCGCGATTGGTGTTAAAAATATATCCCACTTGAATTGATGGTATTTTATGTGGTTCTCCCAAGCACGTCTTAGTCTTTCCAAAAAAAATGTATTGTTTGACACATGTCATCGAACCAATCGATAATGTGGTCACAACAATTTTTAATTTATAGAAGAAAGAATCTTGGCAAAAGGAATTTTAAAGACTTGATTATTGATAAAAATAAAAGAGTAAATAATATTCAATTTTTATTATAAATTTATTAAAAGGGCATTAATAAAATTAAAAATATTATATGTTTAAATTTCTAGAATAGGGTAAATGATATAGGGATTCTCTACAGAAGATAGAAGATAGAAGATAGAAGATAATATTTCCAATATTTAAATAATTATGAAGCGATACTTGGGGATTGCTCGACATTATCGGGTTCAGTCACCGATAGAAACAATGAACTATCTGCATCATTCTCATCTACATTAATTGACATACTTTAAAAATGACAATGATTTAACTTGGTATCACATATTTTCCTCAAATATATGATTTATTTGATTAAGAGTAATAAGTATGTCTTAAATAAATATATTTAAATATAAATGAGAAAATTGTATAACTAATCCCAACTTACGAGTTGTGTAAATGTCATCCCAAACTTATGAAATTGAAAGAATGATATATAAAATTATTAATAACATTTGTTTTTTGCTCCTGATATTCTAGCACTCGATTTTCCATTAAGTTGAAAAATATTTTTCCGTTAACATGATTGATCTTCAAAGTACGTAAATAAAACCCATTTGAAAAATTATACAAAATTGACCTCTTATGTTCGAGAATTATGCATAAAATATAAAATATTAACGAGTTCGTTAGAATGCCAATGATAAACGATATTGGAAACTTGAAGTGCTAAAAATGCATATTTTTGCTCAAAAAATATATTATATTTACAATTTCGTAATTTGGAGGGTATACTCTTTACACAACCTATAAATTGAGGGTCGTAGTCAAATGTCACCCAAATATAAATATAATGTACATTAAACGCATGCACATGTTTATTTTACCAGTTATTCATTAATAATTATTTTTAAATATTTTGATTATATACAATCAAATATAAATAGGATGAAAAATTGTTTGTTTTTAAAAAGAATATATCACCCTAACAAATAATATTTGTAAATAAAAAATATAATTATTATTTATATATGATATGACAATTATTAATGAAATTATCTCTAATGTATATATAATTTGTCATATATTTGATATTGTTGTCAGTGTTTTTAACCATCCAAGTAGAATTTACTCACCAAATCATTATATAAAGATCACATAAAAACTAAATTTAAATACCTAATTTTGTAATTGTTTTAATTAGATAATGTAAATTGTAAACAAAAATTGAAAAACTAAAAATGAAATTAATCTTTTTTTTCTAAGTTCATTTCACAACTCATTGATGCCCGTATCGTATGCATGTGAATTAATATTTTTATATGTTGTGACATATTATTTGGGGAAATAAATGATAAATTATAGTTAGTATTTAAAATTCAATAATATTGTGATGAATAATTCATCCAAAAAATACAATTTTTTAATATAAGTGTGATTTAATATATTTTAATAGTTTGTATTTGTATAACTGTAGTTTAGTCTGAAGCATTTATTTCTTCAGTGAGTTATTGTATTCATGTTTTAATATGAATTTAGTTTAAAGATATGTATTTTTTATTACACTTAAGAAATGTAATAAAAAAATAATATTATTTATTATAATTGATTAGATATATTTTAATAATTTGAAATATAGAGTTCTTCTAGACCGATTCCAAGTTCTATTTCACTATTGAGTAAATTGATCTATATTATTTCTTTCTCACCCTCACTTAAATTCGGCTTTTTGTTGATGAGAGTGCAACAATCTTTTGTAGCTTAGACATCCATGAAATACTCCATGCATTTAGTATTCAGATGTACCTAGAGGTAGACCTTCGTGTATCAATGTCCCCATCTGATCTCGTCTTAAAATATTTTAGAGCGTTCGTTTATGATAAATCCATTTATTATATAATTTTGAGTTCAATTATTATGGGGACGCGAGCGATACACGAGGTTGAGCCCACAATGTGTGAGCTTACGTCCTCGGGAGAGCGAAGCTCTACGTTGGTATTCATTATAATAATCAAGAGGTACAACTACAATGAATAAGTATTGGTAATCTGAGTGAAAACGGTACGAAAAGCGATCAAACATGCTCCGCCATGATGGAATTGCCGAAAACCCGCGAATGAGGGGGCTGACCGCGAGTTTTCGTACGAAAACTCGCGAACAGTGTTATTCCAACAAGAAGTCGCGAACAGTGTTACTCCAACAAGAACTCGCGAACAGTGTTATTATAGCAAGAAGTCGCGAACAGTGTTACTCCAGCAAGAAGTCGCGAATAGTGTTATTCCAACAAGAAGTCGTGAATAGTGTTACTCCAACAAAAACTCGCGAATAGTGATACGCCAAGCGAAAACTCGCTGATGTGGTGCTGCTCGCGAGATTTCGAACGAAATCTCGCGAGTCCCCTGGCCAAGCAATGAGTCGCGACTTTTCGAACGAAAAGTCGCGGGTATGAGGCTGGACAACGAAATTTCGTGACTACGGCTATGGATGCATGCTCTCGCGACTTGTTGAGCAAAAAGTCGCGAGTCATAGGATTCAATGGGGTCTCGCGACTTTTTGTACGAAAAGTCGCGACTAGGTCAAAAACTGGCGAAACCAGTAACTTTGGGAAGCGTGCCAAGAGTCTGAACCCTTTTCTGGGGCCTAGGGTCTTGTATTCATAGAAAAACTCGGCCCAATAAGTGAACTTAAGGTCCAAAAGCCCAATCTTAGTCAAATTAGCCCAACTTACTTAGAAAATATCCAATTAATCCGGAATAAGTGTCACAGCTCCACGGAACTTCGGGACTCCATCGCGGTCGAGAGTTTAGTCGAAAATGCGATGAGAAAATACCAGAAAACCTCGTATATCAGTTCTTTGCCTCCAAACAGTGAATACGCAGCCACATAACATCATTGCACCCGGCCGATGTGTTCCCGGGTGGCAAATTACGAAAATACCCCTGGCCCCGTCCGGGACCGAAATAACCCAAAACATCTCAAAACACTTATAGAAGCCTTATATGGGGTCCAACATGCCTGAATTACGAGAATACCCTCGAGAACGCCTCGCGATAGANTACAAAACGAGGGCACTGAGGATATCACAACATGAAGATTACAGAGTTTCATCCCTTACAACGATTTCCATAGCCTACAGTCTTCCGGGTATGAGATCATCTTCTTTTCCTTTTTAAACACTGAGTGTTCAATGAATCTTGTTGTTCACTAGACTGCAAGAACATCAACCTCTCTAGAAAAACTTCTCTTTTCTTGCCCCTTCTTTTTTGAGTACTCGCACATGCGCATACGTGTTTGAGAACTGCTTCTGACTTTTTATTCTTGTGTTCTTAATCGTTTTTGCACTTTCATGGGCCACGGCTATTTGTTATTCTTGTTTATGGCCCATGTTTGACATTTATGTTCTATAGGCTGATTTCTGGAGTTTGGGCCTGCACTTATCACAATATATTCCAATAAATGACCCCCTCAATTCATGACGCAGAGCATGTTGCTAGGGTTTCAGACTTCCAACTTTCAGCCTCACTTTTGATGCACAGAGCTAATACTTGGCGGTGGGGACAACCTTCGTGAGGAAATCGATTGAGTTGTCTTCTATAGATATTTTTCTTAACTGAATCTCTATTGTGTTTACTGCTTTTCTTATCTAGTGCAATCATACGTCAATGTGTTCGGAGCGAGTTTGGTAGGTTGTGTTTTTGCTGAGCTAAATAATTCGTAAATATATATTAATTAACACTTTCGTGTTCATATATTAAAGGAAACTATATTATGTTTTTAAGAAATGGGACCAAAAATAACTTATTTAATATAAATGACTAGTTAAATATATTTTAATAGTTTGCATTTATATTAGTTGTAATATATTTCCTAAATTTTATTTTTTTCATTGATTTATTGAATATTTAATGTTTTATTATGAATTCACTTTAAAGAGATGCACTTATCATAGTGATTAGTAGTGAATCGTCACACATTAGCAAAGCTAAAAATTTCAAAATTGAATTGGTGGAAGAGTTTGTCTGCGAAAAGGGTGTTGCAGTGCCGGAGAACAGATTCTTCGGGAGGAGAAACATGCGTTGGATGATGAAGCTAATGGAAATGAAACCAAATAACTAATAGTGTGTTGGATAAAATCTATATATATTATATTTAAAAGGTTTATTGATAATTATTTATTATTATATAATAAATAAAGTATGAACATTTTCTAGTATATAACTAATTCCCTATTCTTTCTTCTACTCTTTAGGTAATTAGGTAGTATATAGATTATATCTAAATCATTTATAAACATAGTATTATTTTATGGGAAATAGATAACTAATATGAGATACAAGAACACTTTGAATTCTTGTTTTGAGATTATCCTCTGTGTTGATTTTGAGTTCATTAACAACGCTCATCGTTCCTGAGCAAGTGAGTTTGCTGCTTGTGTAACATGGAGAACACCGATTTTGCCAGAATTGTTCTTAAGTTCATCGTCATTACAATATGCCACATGCGACAATCAACCAGATTTGATACTGGAGATCAAATCACTTTTTGATATTGTTTTATATTTATTATATTTAATACTAATGTTGTTTATTTCTTTGAAAGTTTGATACAGAATTTCAACAATCTTAAGAACAATAATACTCTGGTTCAAATCGAAGGAAAATGTAAATCATCATTGTTATCATCTAATTCCATGTTTCATCGTTTTATTTTAAAGAAGAGTATTGTGCTTGTCTGTTAAAACTTACATTATGGTTACCGTAATTCAGGATGCCAAAACTTTGAAAACTGGTTTTTGCATGTTTTTGAAAAATGATTACTGAAATCATTTTCCACGTAATCATAAAAGTGAATTGGCTTTTAATAATAAATAAAAGAACTAGTCAAAACTTTATTTTCAGATTTGGAAAACGTTCGTTTCAAAACTGAAATTTAGTAATAGAAGTCTGATCCATTTAACTGTTTCTAAATAAAATTAAGCATAAGTCTTAATTTTATTATTTTATGCTGAAATTTAGAAGATTCAGTTATTGAATTAGTTCACTCATTTTATTGCTCTGAATGATTAATTATTGCTTTTCTGAAATAGCTTCGGTAAAAATATAACTAATTTATACGTCATTTTTTTGTAGAAATACAAGATTTTTATTTTAATTCAAATCATTTTCAAATATAATTGAATTGTTGATTTTGAAAAGTTATAGGCTGTAGAACCAAATGATTCAATTAAAAAAACAAATTTATTTTCCAAGATTGGAAAAGAATGCTGGATGTTTTTTTTAAATTAGTTTCTTTTAAAAAAAACTGTTGAAATTTGTTAGAATCAATTAATTACATTTTCATGGGCATCATTTGATTATCAATTATTTACACTATTTAATTGATACATATCTATTTACTTGATTAATTGAATTGTGATATTTATTGATTAATATTATTATATCATGCAATTGTGAAAGATTTAATCTAAACTTCAAATATCCCAAAATATGAGGGTATTATGTGAATGTTCTTTCCATTATATCAATAAATATAGATAATTTATAACATCAAATTAGATGTTTATAAATTATATAGAGATAAAGTGTAGTGAATCGTTTTGTGATGAGAAACGATATCATTGTGTATAACACTATTCCCGAGAAGAAGAATGTTGATTTCTTTGAACATAATTTTCCACTATCCGGAATAACTCTTCATAACACTCCGAGGGATATCAAAATTATAATATTTATTGAGAGTTTGAGATAAGAGTAATATCAAACGAGAGAAACATCATTTGTTGATGTTTATTGTGTTTATCAAATTGATAATTTTTTTAATTACTCATATATTTCTTCTATGAATTCATCGTGTTGGAAAAAAGCTATTAAAATAGAATTTAAATATATCTTAAAAGTCAGACATGATAGATAGTTGATTGATATGCCTCCAGAAGCAAAGTTTATTCATTACAGTTTATCGAAATTCTTTAATGATTGGTACATTGATATGTATCAGTTGGTAGTCAAATGTTTAATTGAGAAGCCAAATATTGATTACTTTGATATTTTGTCTTTGTGATTAGAATCACTTCTATCTATATTCTAATTGTGTTAGCTTCTATCTATAGGTTTGTCATTCATGTGATGGATGTCAAGATCGTTTTGTGAATTGGGATATTGAAGAAGAAATCTATGTGACTCGGTTTGAGGGGTGTGTTGTTCCTGGCCAAGAGAGCAAAATGTACAGACTATTAAAGTCTATTTTTGGCCTCAAATAATCACCTAAATAAAGAGTGATATGAAAAGTTATATAATATGGAATTGATAAAATATTATTTATCAATCAGTGTGGATAAATGAGAATATATTCAAATAATTGTAATGAAATATTTGAGAGATACCATAACATTTGGTAGATTCTAAATTGTACATTAGGGTACAATGATGAGACTGAATTTCCGATTCAGATGAGATCAATTCTACCAATGAATAATATTCACATTGGATTGGGTAATGTGACTTGTAATCATCAAAGTAAACTATTATTGTCAGATTGAGCTGACTGGTAATGAGGTTGAGTTGTTGAAAAACTTATTAGTATAAATCTTATTAGGATTAAAACCAACACCCTCTATGTCTATTCATTGTGATTGTCAATCGACAATAGCAATTGTTAAGAATAAATCTTATGATTACAAAAATATATACATCTTATATTCAAGCATGCTATCGTGAATAAGATGTTGTGAGATGAAGTTTTTCCATTATATATGAGAAGTCGGAAGTAAACTTGGCCAGTCCTCTGACTATACCATTCGGGAAAATAAACAATTAATCAAACATCGGGAGGAATGAGACTAATGTCAATTGATAATTAATAGTGATAGATACTCAACTTATGTGATTGGTGATCCCATGAAGTAAGTTTATATGGGTAATAACTAAGTCACTATTAATCCTGATGGGTACGTTATATAGTCGTCTTATAGTGTTTGAGCATGAGACACTCCTTACTGCATATATTGTGAGGTTGATTACTTAATAATTTTCATATCCCTTTAGAGTGGTGTGTCGATTGCAGTACACATTTGATGAAATCACCTATATGAGTGTGGAGTAGGACCGCTCCTATGGGGCCTTGGCAAGTGTCTAGAGTAGTTATGAAAATCCGGGCACGCGAATGATCTATTAGCGCAAAACCGCGTTGAAATATGGATGTTTGAGAATATAAGCATGATTGGTGAACGTTATCATACAATAATATTCAATGGATCATATAATCTGATGAGGGCTCCAGGACCGGGTACCCTTCGCTGGCTAAGGCCCAATCTAAGTAGGCCGGCCCAAAGGACTAGAGACAAACTAGCGTGGTCCAAGATCATCGATTTGGCCCATTTGAATTAACCAGCCCGAAGGCCCATTAAGATTGCAGGACCGAAGATGGAGTTGGCCATAACAAGGAATGCAGGAGGACCGATCCATTAGATCGGTCCAGATGGTTACAGTCCACGCGTTCCATGCTTTGGGCCTCTCCACTTGTACCACGCTTCGGGCCTCATCACATTTTCCACGCATCGGTCCCAGCCACATTTTACATCGTGCGACAACAAACTCTAACAAACCTGTCAGAGGCGGTTACAAGACGTGGATTACACGCGACCTCAACTCTATAAATACTAGACTTGATGACGGAATTAGCATGACCTTTTGGGCGCATAAGAACATGATGTTACTCTACCGGAGTTCTTACTGCTTTCTTATACCTAGTCATTTTCATAAACTCTGCTATCTCTTGTAAGGAACTGTTCGATTAGTGAGTCGACTAAGAGCTTTTCCTACTATTAGTCAATTGGTTTTTTTCCCATTTCTCGGGGTTTTCCACTCTAAATTGTCTTGCCTCTTCCTTATTTGCATTATTTTATTGTTTCCTCACCACAAACAAATTAAAATCGAGTTCGTTTCTTAACGAACCGGACGACTGTTGATAACCCCTAAAAAGGGACCATAACAGTTTGGCGCCATCCGTGGGGACGATTCTCTAATCCCATTTGAGTTTTCTACCAGAGATAGGATAATCAAAGGCATGGCAATTGGGACTTCGACGAACGATAGTGACGTGCTTCTCAACAGTCTCCCAGCCCAACATTCTCTCTACAGGATCTGGAATTTGTTCTAATGAAGGTGGTACTGGAGATTACGTCGGAGAGTAGTGGAACATAATCACCGGCTATATCAAGCCTTGTTCCGAGAAGTAGAGGGTACGAGAGCGACCCTGACCCGCATAGCTCTGATGAAGAGGAAATTATTAGGCGCGGTGTAATGATGAGGAGGCCGAGGCATCTGTCTACACCTCCTCCCCCAGCTAGAGTTCTAACTCCCGCTCCTGGGAATGAACATGAGCGAATGCAAAGACGTATTGACGAGCTCACTAGGGAGTTGGAGAGCATGTGCACGCAGAGGGATTGCGGGCCCGATTTGGGGCTCAATCCTGGCTTATTCAACAGGGCCATGGAGGCCCCGATCAGGCGGAATAAAGATGACGATTGGTGGCACAATCTACATGCTGCCCAAATGTCATCCCAGTAGTCTGAAGGTGTACCCGCCGCCTTGGGAGATTTGATGCTACATTTTTCCGAAGAAATCTGGGCGGCAGTCTCAGATCGACACTATCGCAACCCCTAGGGGTTGCCGACGTTTTGCGGCGACGGAGATCCAATCGATCACGTCGCGGATTTTGAGTTACGTATTGGAACTGTTCGTGCCTCAGATTCACTGAATTGCCGCATCTTTGCGGTCGGATTGCAAGGTGATGGCCAACCTGGTTCAAAAATTTCCGGCCCGATCCATACAATCGTATGGCAGATTTTTTTGGCCTTCTCTGAGCAGTTTGCTCCAAATATAGAACCGCCCCGAAGCAGGCATGAACTATATCAGTTGAAGTATATACCAGCGAAAATGAGTCTTCGGTCCTTCATGGAAAAATTTAACAGGACCGCTCGGGGCATAAAGCTGGAACTCCAGGATAAGATCGATATTCTACAGCACGTCCTGGGACCGTGCGGCCTTTCGGCCAGTTTGGTGAAGAGCCCACCATCCATCTTAGGTAAGCTCCTTCAGAAAATTAATAAGTATATTAAGGTGGATGAAGCGCTGAGATCAAGCTATCGGAAGCCTAGCGGGAATTCTTAACCCGAAGGCGATCATAGGGTTTCATACCCTAAGAAGCAGTAGCGAGAAGTAGCGGCTGTAACTGAGAAAGATGTCCCCCCAAAGCAGGAGGACAATCAGTGTATTGCGAGCTACATCACAATCGCGATCACCCGACGTTGAAGTGCCCGCTGTTGAAAGAGACAGTAGCGGCAATGAATAAAGAAAGGCTCGATCAGAATGATTAGAAGGGCAAACGAGCTTAATCTCCCCGAAAGGGCCATCAGGGTGACGATCGTCACAGGCCGCGGGGAAGGGATAATCGGGGATAGCCCGAAATAAGAATGATCGAGCGGAGGACCGAAGGTCCCCTCTGCCAGAGCAAGATAGAGGCCAGCACGGTCGGGAGAACCGTGGCCAGGGCCGGAGAAGAAGATGGTGGGGCCGTGATGGCAGAGCCCCGCGAAATGAAGGTGGGGGACAGTAGCAGCCCGCTCCTCCACCTGCTGAAATGAATGCCCAACCTCCTCAAAATGAGGCGGCACCTAGAGAAATAGCCGGAGATATTTATGTTATCTCCTGAGGATTCAGAATCAATGAATCAGTCCAGGACCGAAATAGAGCGGCGCATGGAGACTTCGGCTAGAGCTCCGAATCTGTTGCGCTGGTTAAGTATGATCCAGTCAAGCGGTCCCCTTCCTTCGGGGAGGATATTACTTTCACTATGGTCGACCGAGAAGGAATTATCGATCCATGCGATGATCCCCTTACCATCACTAGGATCATTGGTAACCGTCGGGTCCACAGAATGTTGGTGGACACCGGGGCTTCCTGCAATCTAATGAAGCACGAAGTTGCTGCTGGGAGCTGCTGCTCACTATATTCCGATCGCAAATATAACCCTCTGGGCATTCGATCAGAGCAGTGTCAATCCATGCGGGAAAATCTTATTCCCTGTCACTCTTGGAGACCTGCCTTGGGACTGATCAAAGATCTAGGAATTTATTGTCGTTGAAGTCGACTTGGCTTACAACGCCATTATCGAACGGACCGGCCTCAGTAAGTTCGAGGCGTTCCCTTCTACTTATCATATGACGCTGAAATTCCCCTCCGTTCACGGAGTTATTTTTGTAAAGGGGGATCAAAATGTAGCAAGACAATGCTACATGAGCTCATGCCGAACTTTGACAACTATTAAGAGGGTCCGGGTGGATTTGCTTGAAGATCCACTACACTCGAGGCAAGCCATGGAACCCGTTGGGTTCAAGCTTATCAATTTGGTTGAGGATGACCCAACCAAAACTACTCGCATCGGGGCACACCTAACCCCTACTTTTGAAGAAGAACTGATCCACTTGCTGAAAAGCCATGTGGATATATTCGCCTGGATCCCAGATGGGAAACGAACTCGGATTTGATTTGTTTTTTATGGGAAACGATTAAGAAACTGGAAATAACAATGAGGCCAAACGATTTATAGTGGAAACCCCAGGAATTGGGGAGAAAACCACTTGGCTAAGAGCGAAATAAGCTCTTAGCCTGTTCACTAATCAAGTGATCCATTACAGAATACAACAGAGGTTTAAAGAAGATAACAGGGAATAAGAAAGCAATAAGAGCTACGGCAGGGTAACGGTCTGTTCTTATGCGTCCAAAGGGTCCTGCTTTTCCGTCGTTGTGCTCTGTATTTATAGAGTGTATGGCGTGCGTAATTCACGCTCTGTAACTGCCACTGACAGGTTTGTTAGAGGTTGTTGTCGTACGATGTAAAACGAGGCCGAGACCGAGGCGTGGTCTGCGTGATCTGGCCCGAGGCGTGGTAAACGTGTGAAGTCCCGAAGCGTGGAAAGCGTGGGTAACCGTTTGGACCGAACCACGGAGTCAGCTGTCAGAAAACGTTTTATTTCGCCAAGGTTATCTTCGGTCCTATCGCGGAACATCGGGCCATTTTATCTTAAGTATACTATTGGGCTACACAAGTTCGCTTTTACTATATGGATCAGCCCAATCGTTATTGGGCCTCATCCATTATTGTAACGACCCGCCTTCCGCTTGCACGATATTGTCCGCTTTGGACTAGGCTGACCCTAATGACACCCACCTAGTCCTCACGGTTTTACTTTTTCCCTAGCACCCACACTTCCTAGTGGGTCACCCATCTCTGAATTGCTCCAGGGTGAGCATGCTTAACTTTCCAGTTATAACGTTCCGCTTGCCACTTTTCTTGGGAAAATGCCTCGTGCAATGGGAGACGAATCATTATACTTAACATACGATCGTTCCCCGTCTATTGTCGATGTAGGGATTCGCCTAAGGTGCCCTCTCTCTCGCACCCCCGAGGGGACCTCACATTCACCCCTCCTTATGGACTCAGCGTCCTCGCTGAGGTTTGCCCCAACACACCGACTATAACTCGGGTCCTGCACTGATACCAAATGTAACGACCCGCCTTTCCGCTTGCACGATATTGTCCGCTTTGGACTAGGCTGACCCTAATGACACCCACCTAGTCCTCACGGTTTTACTTTTTCCCTAGCACCCACACTTCCCAGTGGGTCACCAATCCCTGAATTGCTCCAGGGTGAGCATGCTTAACTTTCCAGTTCTAACGTTCCGCTTGCCACTTTGCTAGGGAAAAGGCCTCGTACAATGGGAGACGAATCATTATACTTAACATACGATCGTTCCCCGTCTATAGCCGATGTAGGGATTCGCCTAAGGTGCCCTCTCTCTCGCACCCCCGAGGGGACCTTACAATTATAAGGTACCCGGTCCTAAAGTTCTCATGACTAGCCCCTCGGGCTTGATTGCTATCGTAGAGGTGATACAAGACCGATCACACCATGTTTATACATTCGGGAGAATATGGGACCGTACCTAATGGTGGTGAGCGTCCAGGGGACCGATCTTTCACTTAAGTTTATAAGTGAAGGAATGAATTTGTATTTAAAATTCAATAGCGTATATTTGTGTTATACTTTTATTTTTGTTATATTTTAGATATTAATATCCAGACTTACGTCTATTCACATTCGATAATCCAACAGGCGTGATGAGTGTGTTTATACTGCCATCGTCTGTGACAATATTACGTGGCAGCTCACCATTGGTCGGGAAATTAATATTTAAATCGGGGTTTTGGGTACTGTTTCTCCTCATCGTCATTTCGCGAAGGAAGAAATTGCCCAAATCGAGCTCTCTGCGCCCTTAATCTGTTTCATGTTCAACCAATTTCATTCTGATTTTTGTTAAGGTATACACTACTTAATCTGTGATTGTTCCCCGCCTATAGCCGATGTAGGGATTCGCCTAAGGTGCCCTCTCTCTCGCACCCCCCGAGGGGTCCTTATACTATGGATCCTCATAAAATGAGATACCCAGCAATGTCTGAGTTGGATATTGAGGAGTTTAGGTCTAGGTTTTCGATTCCGGCACATTATTCTATCTGGAAGGGACAGGAAGATATTCCCTATTTCTTTCCGGCGGAAATAAATGTGCGGGCTTCTGCTATTCCGGTTAGTTACGCTTCTTTAAAGTGCGGGCTACGTTTTCCGTTGCATCCTTTTGTAGCATCCGTTCTTAAAGATATCCACTGCCCGAATTTTGAGTTATTTGCGGGTAGTTATGTGTATATAGTAGCGTTCATATTCTATTGCCGCCAACAGAACAAGGCCCCGACCTTAGAACATTTTTTCAACTTGTTCTTGGTGGGGTCCCGAAGGGGTAAGGGTATGTTAGGATGCCGCAAACTATATTACATAGCGGTGCACACTAAAGAGTGCGCTATAGTTGATAAAGAAGAGTCTCTCCATGCGTGGGAATCTTGTTATGTGTGGATAACAGTCCCAAAAGAGGACATGTTAAAGGTGATGACATGTTAAAGGTGTGGCCACGTATAACTCACCCACGCATAGGTCAGTTGGACCGAACCAGGTTCAACCCCTCTCGTCCGGACACCGTAAACACACTTGCGATGTTCCCCCCTCCCGAAGCATGCCTTAAACGAACAGAACTGCTTCGGGAGAAAAGATTGATAAAAATAGGTGTCGCGGGTAGGACCGGAGCCCCAGCCCCGAAGGGGATGTTTTCTAGTTCAGATACGTCAGAAGGATCGGGTATGAAGTAATGTTTTCATTCCATCCTTTCCTGATCCTTATGTATTTATTTTGCATACTTGACTGAGACGATGCCTAACTCACGGTTCAAGCGTATGGATGTTGCTTCGGTCCGCCCTTCTGAAGGAAAACGCGAAGCAACGTGGAGTGCTGAGGAGAGTGAATCAGCAACGGGGGGTATGCTGGTTCCATCGGGGTCCGGGAACCCCCCGATTCAAACCACCAGCGCGGGCACATTAACCCTGCGTTGCACAAGGCAACCCTCGACGGGAAAGGGGCCTGCGTTTCGGGTATTTGGAGTTGTAGAGGAGGTGATAATGGCTCGGATTCGTTCTATGAGCTTATCCAGACTCTACCAAATCGGAAATAATTCCTTTATTAGTGCTAATACAGTTTCTTTATTGCTGCAGGGAGCCGTTCCCGTGGAGAAAGTTCTCCCCGGTCCCCATCTTAAGGCGAACGTCTCCCTGCTGCCGATCCCCTTGGGAAAAGGGAAGAGGGTGACCGAAGCAGAAGCCCAGATGGATCTCAAAAGGCTAAAGAAAGGGGGGAGTGCTTCGGTCCCCACTAAGGGGATCGTTTTGAAGGAGCCTGCCTCGGGTCCTAAGACCAACTCCGACTGGGGTGTTGCCTTAGGCCAGCTAGACATGTTCAGTAAGGGGAGGAAATTGACCTCCTGGAGAAGTGCTTTCCTAAAGGATTTCCGCCTTTATGGAGAGCAAAACCCAAACAATGTCCAACCGGACATGTCTGGGGAAGAAATTATTGATGGCTTCTCTCGACCTCAACCAAGGTAATCTCCTTTTACATTAAGGCTTGAATCTTTATTTTTTGACACTATTGTCCTATGCAGATGCTGAGGAAGGTCTTCACGACTGCCATCACCGTGGAGAAGAACCGGGGTGGCAATGTTGTGTCCCAACAAGTCCAAGATCAACTTGACCTTGCGAAAAGGAAAGTTGAGATCAAACATGGTTAGTTGGTCACGGTACGAGAGGACCGGGACCGACTGGATAGTGAACTGCTAAGAGCTGGGACGGAAGTCTCACTCTTAGCAAACAAAGTCTCTGAGCTAGAGAAGATAGAGAAAACAGCTTGACCTGGAGGCCAAGCTGCGGGCCAAGGAAAAAGAAGTCAACCAAGTTCAGGGTGAGGCCCAGGAGAAGAGGAATAAGCTCAACGAGCTTCTCCTTCAGGCCCAAGAAGAGAAGGCGAACTTGGAAGAGGAATTGACAAGGACCTGCACTTCGGTTGAAGGTTCGGTCCGGGAAGTAGTCCTAGGCTTCACTCGGTCCCCTATGTTATTCGCTTTGGCGGATAACATCAAGGGATGTACACTGCTAAATACCTGGATAACATTCGCTTTCGCCTTCGAACGAGCGATGGAAGACGATCGAGCAACTTGAGAAAGATGGCAACTTCCAGGTAATTCCATCTTTGGAAGAACCTGTTTTGGAAGATGGTCCTTTCTTCTATCTCTTTGAGGAGATGGAGAAAGCGGTCAACCAGAAGGTGGCCGATCAGGAAGAAGAACTGAAGCAGCTCGCGACCCGGACCGAACCGCAGGAGCAGGGACTTGAAGATAAGGAAGATGGGCAGGGTAGTTAAATCTAAGCTGTATTTTGTACCTGCTTTGTTCCTTATTTTCAATATAAGACTTTTTCCTCTTAATTCTTGTATTTTCAATCGTTAGAATAATGTATTGTAACTTACTTTTTAAGTGACTTAATATGTTTCATATTAACGAGAGTATTTTAACCACCAAGTGTAAGATCGGGGATGCTTATAGGGTGTCAACCCATCGATCCCAGATATTATGTTTGGCTCACTCAGGTCAATTCTGATTGGATCGGTCGTTTTACATTGTATGCGGATCACTCTTAATCCGTCATTGGAATCACAACTTAATTAGAAAGACGCGGTCCAGGTTCAACATGAGTCCATATAAGCTTCGGCCGAACCTTGGTTCTACTGAAGTCCCGTAGGTTATATTGGCCAAGCTTTTTTTCATCATATGTCCCATAATACGACCGAACTTGTGTTTCGATATGTTGACTCCCCCATTCCTCTTTTCGGTCACCAGTCCAGATTCGTCCTAAGCTATCCAACTTCAAGATCGGTCCATCACTCAATTAGAAATAATTTGTTTTGTACTTACTTGTTTTCAGCTTACGTTTAAAGGAATGTATGTTTATTGAGTCAAACATATTAATCGAAGGTTCACAAGAAATATCGCATTAAATTCATGACATTCCAAGTTCGGGGGCCTCTATACCATCCAATGTTTCAAGTTTATATGCACCTGATTCCAATTTCTTTGATATTCGATACGGTCCTTCCTGATTTCTATCCAGTTTTCCAACGTTCCACTGCAGCTTTATACTTCTGAGGATGAGGTTGCCTTCAAAGAATTCCCTTGGGAGGACTCGTTTGTTATGGACCAGTTCCATAGTTCGCTGATAAGCACGCATCCGTGCGTAAATCGCATCTCTCTTTTCTTCGATTATCTCGAGATACAATAATCTCCTTTCACCATTCATATGCTCATCATACTAAGATATCCGAGGTGATCGGATGGCAACCTCCACCGGGCTAACAGCTTCGGACCCATACACCAATGAAAAAGGTGATTCCTGGGTTGTTGAACGAGGTGTAGTTCGGTATGCCCATAAGACCTCATAGATGTGTTCTGACAATTTTCTTCCAAAATCCTCTAACTTGGTCTTCAATCCTTTCAGGATAACCTTGTTAGATACCATTGTAAGTCCATTAGTTTGGGGATGGGCCACTGACGAGAAATATTGGGTGATGCCCAACTTGATGCATAAATCTCGTATACTTTTTCCACGAAACTGAGTCCCATTATCGGATATGAGTGCTCGGGGAACCCCGAAGCGGCTCACAATATTTATCCATAAGAAGTGTTTGACAACCGTCTCTGAAATGATGGCTACTGCTTCTGCTTCAATCCACTTCGAGTAATATTCCACCGCCACAATACAAAACTTTCTTTGCCCTATTGATTGAGGAAAAGGTCCAAGGATATCAATCCCCCATCTGTCAAACGGACAAGGCAATGGGGTGACCGATAAGGGAGCCCCGGGAAGCTGTGGGATTGGAGCATGATACTGACATATGGCGCAACGTTTAGTGTATTTCTTGGCATCTGCAAACAACGTCAGCCAAAAATATCCAGCTCTGATGATGCGGTGGTATAAAGATCGAACCCCTTCATGAATGCCGCATATCCCTTCATGAACATAAATCATGACGGCTTTAGCCTCAATAGGGGATAAGTAACGCAGAAGCGGGCCCTCAAAACTCTTTTTAAACAATCGTCTGTCAACCAGGATAAATCTCTTAGCCCGGACTTCTATTTTTCTGGCTTCAGACTTGTCTTCAGGAAGATAGCCGTTTGAAAGATATTTAATAAAGGGATCCATCCAATTGGGTTCCCCAAGAGATTCAGTAGCGTTAATATTCAAGCCCTGGACTTCATCGCATAGAGCCCCAATCTCTTCAATAGACTGTTCGGTCACTGATATCTCGACCAAAGGTCGGTCCTGGATATAGACCGAAATAGTGCTTGGCTCAATATCACGTATGCCCACGGCCAATCTGGCGTGTGCGTCGGCAACCTTATTCTGTTCTCGTGGCACGTGGTCAAGAGAAAACTCACTGAACTTTTTGGATAGTTCCAGGACTTTAGAACAATATAATTTCATCATCGGATCATGAGTTTCAAATCTCCATGCGAACTGTTCCACTACTAACTTTGAGTCTGAAAACATTCGCACTCTGCTAACTCCCATCTTTCGAGCCAAGATCATTCCCGATAACACAGCCTCGTATTCTACCACATTATTTGTTCCAACAAAGGAAAATTTAACTGCGGAATGAATAAGGTCACCTTGTACCGTTGTCAGGGTAATGCCCGCTCTTCTTCCTCCGACGGTCGACCCATTACGTGGACCGTCCAACGATCATCCTCTTGGTTTAGATATATGGCCGATCGGGTCATCTCAACCACAAAATCGGCTAGAACGTGAGCTTGATCGCCCTTCGGGGCAAGAATTCCAGATACATAGCGCTGAGTTTGATAGCCCATTTTGTTAATCTCTCATTCAAATCCTTTTGTTTAAGGACCACTTTANTGTATTTTCAATCGTTAGAATAATGTATTGTAACTTACTTTTTAAGTGACTTAATATGTTTCATATTAACGAGAGTGTTTTAACCACCAAGTGTAAGATCGGGGATGCTTATAGGGTGTTGTAATAGCCAAGAAAAAGGTATGTTAGAATGGTAGTAGGGAATATGGTGATAAGGTCTAGAAGAAAAATAACGAGGGATACGGGAACGAAAGAACGATAAAAGAAACAAAAAGATTGAAAAGTAAAGCAAAAGATTAAGGAGGGGTAAAAGTGAAAAGTGGGAGGGGTCAAAATGTAAATTAGGAAAGTTAAAATGCCTATAAATAGAGGTTAGAAGGCCCAAAAACTAAGTCATTTATCACTAAACCACAAAAACGTACGGAAACACGCCAAAGCAAGAAATTATCGCGAAAATCTCGGAACATAAAAAATTATCGCGAAAACAGGGCTGTAATTATTATCGCGAGAATTCTGGTAAGCAACCTTGTCGCGAAAAATTTTCAGCGTGGAAAATTATCGCAAAAATTCTCACGTTGAAAATTATCGCGAATATTCCAAAGAGACAAAATTGTCGCGAAAATGAAATGCATCACAAATTGTCGCGAAAATGTAAACCGTGTGTCGTTTTATCGCGAATTTCAAGAACAGAAAAACTTTATCGCGGAAACATACATTTAGGGTGTTTTCGTCGCATTTCAACGTCGGATCGTGAGGAAGGAAGATACGAAGGGTCTACGGTAACCAAACAGTCAATAATAAGATAATAACGTAAAAAAAAAGAGGTACTGAAATATGTTACAGATTGCAGGGAAGCACAAGAGATTATAACAAGTGAAAACAACAGGTAAGCGGAGTGAACACAATATATTAAGGGAATGTTCAGACTTAGGGAACGGGATTGGGTCATTAAAGAAGAAAAAAAAAGAGACACGAATGGATGAGATAAACGTTAATAAGACTCGGGGTGAGGAAGGATGGACCGTCCGACCGAACCCGGCATCGTGCCTAGTACACGATTCGCCAAAGGAAGGACATGCCTGATGAAGGGAACGATAAGTTCCAAAGAGGAAAAGATACGTACGAAGAGGGCAGAAACGGATCCGGGTGGAAAAAGGGGTAGCGCCTAAGTACCCACCCGGGGAAGGGAAGCATATGGCCCGTCGAGTCATCCAACAACTAAAGGTTGGCTTGGGCGGGACATGCACCGAGCATGTTAATCTCGGCAACAGTAAATTTAATGAATGATGGGAATGATAAGGGCAAAAGAAGAGGGAAATAAGAAAACTGTTAAGTAGAATGATTCACGTGTGCGTGTATGGTGTAACTAAAAAGTGAAAAGATAATGTGTAGTGTGTGTGAAGTTTCCTTTAATAGATTGTGACCGCTTTACAGATTTTGTAGGTGACGCAGACGAGATATGATGGGGATAGGGGAAGGAGGTCGTCGGTTGTCCGATGATAGAGTCCGGTCCTTTGGAGAATACTCTAAATTATGATGTCGTACTTTGATGTTTTCGAACTACGTTTTATGTTTACATTCGAATGTTTTCGTTTTATTTAGCACGTTTTAACAAATCAGCTAGGCCCAAATTAGGGTCGTTACAGGTGTCAATCCATCGGTCCCAGATATTATGTTTGGCTCACTCAGGTCAATTCTGATTGGATCGGTCGTTTTACATTGTATGTGGATCACTCTTAATCCGTCCTTGGAATCACAACTTAATTAGAAAGACGCGGTCCAGGTTCAACATGAGTCCATATAAGCTTCGGCCGAACCTTGGTTCTACTGAAGTCCCGTAGGTTATATTGGCCAAGCTTTTTTTCATCATATGTCCCATAATAGGACCGAACTTGTGTTTCGATATGTTGACTCCCCCATTCCTCTTTTTGTAGGGGATTTCGTAAGTGCAAGGGCCATTTCCCAAGAATGAATGCCGTTGAAGGGAGTGTCTTAGTTCGTAATGAGTTCTGAGAGAATCACAACTCATCCATGGGACTAGGCAAGTGCAGGAGCATCTGACTCGTCAAAGCGATCACTACAACTTGGGAGCCTTGCGGATAAGAAGCTTCGGTCACCAGTCCAGATTCGTCCTAAGTTATCCAACTTCAAGATCGGTCCATCACTCAATTAGAAATAATTTGTTTTGTACTTACTTGTTTTCAGCTTACGTTTAAAGGAATGTATGTTTATTGAGTCAAACATATTAATCGAAGGTTCACAAGAAAAATCGCATTAAATTCATGACATTCCAAGTTCGGGGACCTCTATACCATCCAATGTTTCAAGTTTATACGCACCTGATTCCAATTTCTTTGATATTCGATACGGTCCTTCCTAATTTCTATCCAGCTTTCCAACGTTCCTCTGCAACTTTTTACTTCTGAGGACGAGGTTGCCTTCAAAGAATTTCCAAGGGAGGACTCGTTTGTTATGGGCCCGTTCCATAGTTCGCTGATAAGCACGCATTCGTGCGCAAATCGCATCTCTCTTTTCTTCGATTATCTCGAGATACAATAATCTCCTTTCACCATTCATATGCTCATCATACTGAGATATCTGTGGTGATCGGATGGCAACCTCCACCGGGCTAATAGCTTCGGACCCATACACCAATGAAAAAGGTGATTCCTGGGTTGTTGAACGAGGTGTAGTTCGGTATACTCATAAGACCTCATAGATGTGTTCAGACAACTTCCCTTCAATATCCTCTAACTTGGTCTTCAATCCTTTCAGGATAACCTTGTTAGATACCTCCGTAAGTCCATTAGTTTGGGGATGGGCCCCTGACGAGAAATATTGGGCGATGCCCAACTTGATGCATAAATCCCGTATGCTTTTTCCACGAAACTGAGTCCCATTATCGGATATGAGTACTCGGGGAACCCCAAAGTGGCTCACAATATTTCTCCATAAGAAGTGTTTGACAACCTTCTCTGAAATGATGGCTACTGCTTCTGCTTCAATCCACTTCGAATAATATTCCACCGCCACAATACAAAACTTTCTTACCCTATTGACTGAGGAAAAGGTCCAAGGATATCAATCCCCCATACGTCAAACGGACAAGGCAATGGGGTGACCGATAAGGGAGCCCCTGGCAGCTGTGGGATTGGAGCATGGTACTGACATATGACACAACGTTTAGTGTATTTCTTGGCATTTGCAAGCAACGTCGGCCAAAAATATCCAGCTCTGATGATGCGGTGGTATAAAGATCGAGCTCCTTCATGAATGCCGCATATCCATTCATGAACATAAATCATGACGGCTTCAGCCTCAATAGGGGACAAGCAACGCAAAAGCGGGCCCTCAAAACTCTTTTTAAACAATCGTCTGTCAACCAAGATAAATCTCTTAGCCCGGACTTCTATTTTTCTGGCTTCAGACTTGTCTTCAGGAAGATAGCCGTTTGAAAGATATTTATTAAAGGGATCCATCCAATTGGGTTCCCCAAGAGATTCAGTAGCGTTAATATTCAAGCCCTGGACTTCATGGCATAGAGCCCCGATCTATTCAATAGACTGTTCGGTCACTGATATCTCGACCGAAGGTCGGTCCTGGATATGGACCGAAATAGTACTCTGCTCTATATCACGTATGCCCGCGGCCAATCTGGCGAGTGCGTCGGCAACCTTATTCTGTTCTTGTGGCACGTGGTCAAGAGAAAACTCACTGAACTTTTTGGATAGTTCCAGGATTTTAGAACAATATAATTTCATCATCGGATCATGAGTTTTAAATCTCCATGTGAACTGTTCCACTACTAACTTTGAGTTTGAAAACATTCGCATTCTGCTAACTCCCATCTTTCGAGCCAAGGTCATTCCCGATAACACAGCCTCGTATTCTACCACATTATTTGTTCCAACAAAGGAAAATTTAACTGCGGAATGAATAAGGTCACCTTGTACCGTTGTCAGGGTAATGCCCGATCCACTTCCTCCGACGGTCGACCCATTACGTGGACCGTCCAACGATCATCCCCTTGGTTTAGATATATGGCCGATCGGGTCATCTCAACCACAAAATCGGCTAGAACGTGAACCTTGATTGCCCTTCGGGGCAAGAATTCCAGATACATAGCGCTGAGTTTGATAGCCCATTTTGCTAATCTCTCATTCAAATCCTTTTGTTTAAGGACCACTTTAAGAGGTTGATCCGTATAGACATAAACCGTTCGGCCCTCAAAATAATGCTTCAGATTGGATACAGCTTTCTTTAAAGCCAGCATGAATTTTTCCAGGGTGGAATATCTGGTTTTGGCAGATACTAGAGAATGACTTACATAATAAACGGGTTTATGAATATCATCTCGGATGGTCACCAGAGCTGCGCTGACGGCAACTTCTGATACAGCCAGATACAACCCCAAAGGTTCATCACAGGTTGGACTCACCATCATCGGGGGAGTGCTTAAATAAGTCTTTAGCTCGGAAAAGGCTCGATCGCATTCTTCGGTCCAATCTAGATGGCTTGTTTTTCTTAGCACCTTGAAAAAAGGTAGAGTCCGGTCTGTGGATTTGGAAATAAACCTGCTTAGCGCAGCGAGTCGGCCAGTAAGCCTCTGAAATTCTCTTTTGTTTTTTGGAGGTTGCATATCAATGATAGCGTGCACGTTCTCAGGGTTAGCCTCTATGCCTTTTTCTGAAACGTAATATCCTAGAAATTTTCCACTTCGGATCCCGAAGCAGCATTTGTTTGGATTTAGTTTGAGCTTATATTTGCTGCATACTTCGAAACAACGAGACAAATAAGAAAGATGATCTTCATCATTCATAGATTTAACAATCATATCATCAACATAAACTTCCATCATATGCCGATCAATTCTCTAAAGATTTTGTTGACCAACCTTTGATATGCGGCTCCACTGTTCTTCAGAACGAACGGCATAACCACATAACAATAAACGCCATCTTCGGTCATAAATGATGACTTCTTTTGATCTTCCTCAGCCAGAAAGATCTGATGGTAACCGGAATAAGCATCTATGGTACTCATCATGGTGCTGCCAGACATAGCATCCACAAGTCGGTCAATATGCGGCAGGGGGAAGGGATCTGATTCACAACTTTTGTTAACATCGGTGAAATCGATGCACATCCGCCATTTCCCGTCCGGTTTGGAAACCACTACTGGGTTTGCAACCCATTCAGTGTAGTTGATCTCTCTGATGAATCTTGACTGCAACAATTTGTTCACCTCAGCCCGGATGATCTCGATTTTTTCAGGAGAATAACGTCTCCTCTTCTTCCTAATAGGCTTTGTTCCAGGCTCGGTGTTGATCCGATGTTCGCTATCGGATTGGTCCATCCCCGGAACATCGTTCGGGGTCCAGGCGAATATATCCACGTGGCTTCTCAGCAAGTGGATCAGCTCTTTTTCAAAAGATGGGGCTAAGTGTGCCCCGATGCGAGTTGTTTTGGTTGAGTCGTCCTCAACCAGATTAATCAGCTTGAACCCCACGGGTTCCATTGCTTGCCTCGGGTGCGGCGGCTCTTCTAGCAAATCTACCCGTGCCCTTTTGATAGGTGCCAATGTTCGGCACGAGCTCATGTAGCATTGTCTAGCTACTTTTTGATCCCCCTTTACAGAAATAACTCTATGAATGGAGTGGAATTTGAGCATCATATGATAAGTAGATGGGACCGCCTCGAACTTACTGAGGCCGGTCCGTTCGATAATGGCGTTGTTAGCCAAGTCGACTTCAACGACAATGAATTCCAGATCCTCCGATCGGTCCTTAGATGGTTCTCCAAGGGTGACTGGAATAAAATCTTCACGCATGGAATGACACTTCTTTGGTCGAACGACCAGAGAGTTATATTAGCGATCGGGAGGTCATGAGCAGCAACTCCTAACATTTCAGCAACTTCGCGCTTCATCAAATTGCACGAAGCCCCGGTGTCCACTAAGATCCTGTAGACACGGCGATTCCCGATGATTCCAATAATGGTAAGGGGATCATCGCATGGATCGATAATCCCTTCCAGATCGGCCATAGTGAAAGTGATATCCTCCCCGAAGGGAGGGGACCGTTCAGCTGGATCACATTTAAAGAGCGCCACAGATTCGGAGCTCTCAGCGGAGTCTCCGTGTGCGGTTCTATTTCGGTCCCGGACCGATTCATTTATCCTCAGACCACAGAAGATAACATAAATATCTCCGGCTACTTCTCGGGGTGCCGCCTCATTTTGAGGAGGTTGGGCACCTATTTCAGCAGGTGGAGGAGCGACTTGCTCCTATCTTCCACCCTCGTTTTGCGGGGCTCTGCCGCCACGGCCCCGCCATCTTCTTCTTCGGCCCTGACCACGGTTCTCTCGACCGTGTTGGCCTCTGTCTTGTTCCGGCGGAGGAGACCGTCGATCCTCCATCCGATCATTATAATTTCGGGGTTGTCCCCGAATATCCCTTCCCACGGCCTGTGACGATAGTCACCTCTATGGCCCTTTCGGAGGGATTATGCTCGCTTGCCCTTTTAACCATTCCGGTCGGGCTTCTCTTTATTCATTGCCGCTACTGTCTCTTTCAACAGCGGGCACTTAAAGGTCGGGTGATCGCGATTATAATGTAATTCGCAATACACCCGATTGTCCTGCTTCGGGGGGACATCTTTCTCGCCTACAGCCGCTACTTCTAACGACTGTATCCTAGTGTAGGAAACCCTAGGATCATCTGCGGGCTCAAAATTCCCGCTAGGTTTCTGATAGCCTAGCCCCAGTGCTTCATCCACCTTATTGTACTTGTTGATTTTCTGAAGAAGTTTTCAAAAGGTGGATGGTGGGCTCCTTACCAAACTGGCCGAAAGGCCCATGGTCCCAAGACCTGCTGTAGAATATCAATCTTATCCTGGAGCTCAAGCTTGATGGCCCGGGCGGTCCTAATGAATTTCTCCATGAAGGACCGAAGACTCATTCTTGCTGGGATGTATTTCAACTGATATAGTTCATGCCTGCTTCGGGGCGGTCCTACATTTGGAGCGAATTGCTCTGAGAAAGCCAAAATAAATCCGCCATACGACTGTATGGATCGGGCTGGCAAATTTTTGAACCACGTTCGGGCGTCGCCTTGTAATCCTGCCGCAAAGATGCGGCACTTCAGCGAATCTGAGGCCTGAACTGTTCTCATGCGTAATTCAAAATCGGCAACGTGATCAATCGGATCACCGTCACCACGAAATGTAGGCAACCCCTCGGGGTTGCGATAATGCCGATCCGGGACTGCCGCCCAGATCTCTTCGGAAAAGGGGAGCATCAAATCTCCCAAGGCGGCGGACACGCCTTTAGATTGTTGGGATGACGTCTGGACCGCATGCAGATTATGCCAACAATCATCATCCTTATTTCGCCTGATTGGGGCCTCCATGGCCCTGTTGAATAAACCAAGATTTCGTCCCAGATTAGGTTCGTAATCCTTCAGCACACGCATGCTCTCCAACTCCTTGGTGAGCTCGTCAATCCCTCGCTACATCTGCTCTTGATCATTCTTAGGAGCGGGAGTTAGAGCCCTGGCCGGGGGAGGAGGAGTGGATCGATATCTCGGCCTCCTCGTTGTTACACCGCGCCTGATGATTTCCTCCTCATCAGTGTTGCGCTCGTCACGGTCACTCTCATACCCTCTGCTTCTTGGAACAGGGCTTGAAACAGCCGGTGGTTCTGTTCCACTTCTCTTTGATGTAATTTCCAGTACCACCTTCCTGACGACAGCTTCCAGATCCTGTAAAGTGAATGTTGGTCCTGGGAGACTGTTGGGAAGCACGTCACTGTCATTCGTCGAAGTTCCACTCGTCATGCATTTGATTGTCCTATCCTTGGTAGAAAACTCAAATGGGATTAGAGAATCGTCCCCACGGACGGCGCCAAACTGTTATGGTCCCTTTTTAGGGGGTACCAACAGTCGTCCGGTTCGTCAACAAACGAACTCGGTTTTGATTTGTTTTTTATGGGAAACGATTAAGAAACTTGAAATAACAATGAGGCCAAGCGATTTATAGTGGAAACCCCAGGAATTGGGGAGAAAATCACTTGGCTAAGAGCGAAATAAGCTCTTAGCTTGTTTACTAATCAAATGATCCATTACAGAATACATCAGAGGTTTAAAGAAGATAACAGGGAATAAGAAAGCAATAAGAACTCCGGCAAGGTAACGACCTGTTCTTATGCGTCCAAAGGGTCCTGCTTTTTCCGTCGTTGTGCTCTGTATTTATAGAGTTGATGGCGTGTGTAATTCACGCTCTGTAACTGCCTCTGACAGGTTTGTTAGAGGTTGTTGTCGCGCGATGTAAAACGAGGCGTGGTCTGCGTGATCTAGCCCGAGGCGTGGTAAACGTGTGAAGGCCCGAAGCATGGGACGTGTGGGTAACCGTTTGGACCGAACCACGGAGCCAGCTGTCAGAAAACGTTTTATTTCGCCAAGGTTATCTTCGGTCCTATCGCGAAACATCGGGCCATTTTATCTTAAGTATACTACTGGGCTGCACAAGTTCGCTTTTACCATATGGATCGGCCCAATCGTTATTGGGCCGTATCCATTACAGGGTACCCGGTCCTAAAGTTCTCATCACCGGGCATTGATTGATCCGATAGTGAGCATCAGATCAACACTGAGCTTGGTACAAAGCCTATTAGGCAGAAGATGAGATGTTACTCTCCCGAAAAAATCGAGATTATCCGGGCTGAAGTGAACAAACTACTACAGTCGGGGTTTATAAGAGAGATATACTATACTGAATGGGTTGCAAACCCAGTAGTGGTTTCCAAGGTAGATGGGAAATGGAGAATGTGTATTGACTTCACCGACGTCAACAAGAGCTGCGAGTCGGATCCGTTCCCAATGCCACATATTGACCGATAGGTGGATGATGTGTCTTGCAGCACAATGATGAGTACTATGGACGCTTACTCCGGGTACAATCAAATCTTCCTCGCTGAGAAAGATCAGAAAAAGTAATCATTCATGACCGAAGATGGCGTCTATTGCTATGTGGTTATGCCATTCGGCTTGGAAAACGCGGGAACAACATACCAAAGGTTGGTAAACAAAATCTTTAGAGATCTCATAGGCCATATGATGGAAGTGTATGTTGATGATATGATTGTCAAGTCAATGAATGATGAATACCATATTTCTTATTTGTCTCGTTGTTTCGAAGTATGCCGCAAATATAAACTCAAACTAAATATAAACAAATGCTGCTTAGGGATCCGAAGTGGAAAATTTTTAGGATACTACGTTTCAGAGAAAGACATAGAGGTTAAGCCTGAGAAAGTGCATGTTATTATTGATATGCAACCTCCAAGAAACAAAAGAGAATTTCAGAGGTTTACTGGACGACTCGCTGCGCTAAGCAGATTTATTTCTAGATCCACAGATCGGGCCCTGCCCTTTTTCAGAGTACTAGGAAAAGCAAGTCATCTAGACTGGACCAAAGAGTGCGATCGGACCTTCTCAGATATGAAGACTTATTTAAGCACTCCCAAATGATGGTGAGCCCAACTTGTGATGAAACTTTGGGCCTATATCTAGCGGTATCAGAAGTTGCCGTCAGCGCGGCTCTGGTAACCGTATGAGATGATGTTCACAGATCTATTTATTATGTGAGTCATTCTTTGGAAAAGAATGACTAGATATATTACCTTGGAAAAGTTCATGTTGTATTAAAGCTGAAGCATTATTTTGAAGGCCGAACGGTTCATGTCTACACTGACCAGCCTATGAAAGTGGTTCTTAAGCAAACGGATCTAAATGAGAGATTAGTGAAATGGGCTATTAAACTCAGCGCTATGTATACGGAATTCTTGCCCCGAAGGGCGATCAAGGTTTAGGTTCTCGCTGATTTTGTGGTTGAAATGACCCGATCGGTCATATTTCTAAACCAGGAGGATGATCGTTGGACTGTCCATGTAGTTGGATCGACCTTCGGAGGAAGAGGGGCATGAATTACCCTTACAACGCTACATGGTGATCTTATTCATTTCGCAGTTACATTTTCCATTGCTGGAACAAATAATTTAATGGAATACGAAGCTGTATTATCGAGAATGACCTTGGCCCGAAAGATGGGAGTTAGCAAAGTGCGAATGTTTTCAGACTCAAAGTTAGTGGTGGAACACTTTGCAGGGAGGTTTGAAACTCATGATCCGATGATGAAATTATATTGCGCCAAAGTCTTGGAATTATCCAAAAAGTTCAATGGATTTTCTCTTGACTATGTGCCACGTGAGTAGAATAAGGTTGCTGACGCACTTTCCATATTGGCCGCGGGCATACCTGACATGGGACCGAACACTATTTCGGTCCATCCAGGATCGACATTCGATCGAGATATTAGTGACCGAACAGTCAATTGAAGAAATCGGGGATTTATGCCACGAACTCCAGGGCTTGAATATTAGCGCCATTGAATCTCCTGGAGAACCCAATTGGATGGACCCCTTTATTACGTATCTAACAAACGGTTATCTTCCTGAAGACAAGTCAGAGGTCAGAAAAATAGAAGTCCGGGCTAAGAGATATGTTCTAAATGACTTGCGATTGTTTAAAAAGAGTTTTGAGGACCCGTTGTTACGTTGTCTATCCCCTATTGAGGCTGAAGCTGTTATGATTTATGTTCATGAAGGGATATGCGGTATTCACTCAGGGGCTCGATCTTTATATCATCGCGTCATCAGAGCCGGATACTTTTGGCCGACGTTGCTTGGTGATGCCAAGAAGTATACCAAACGCTGTGCCATATGTCAATATCATGCTCTGGTCCCACAATTGCCTGGGGTTCCCTTATCGGTGACCCCGTTGCCCTGTCCATTTGACAAATGGAGAATTGATATCCTTGGACATTTTCCTCGATCAGTAGGATAAATGAAATTCTGTATTATGGCAGTTGAATATTACTCGAAGTGGATTGAAGTAGAAGCAGTGGTAGTTATCTCCAAGAAGGTCGTAAAGCACTTCTTATTGAGAAATATTGTGAGCGGCATCGGGGGTACCCCGAGCGCTCATATTAGACAATGGGACCCAGTTTCACTAGAAAAGCGTTCGGGATTTTTGTGTTAAGTTGGGCATTGCCCAACATTTCTCATCAGTGGCCCATCCCCAAACTAATGGACTTACAGAGGTATCTAACAAGGTTATCCTGAAATGATTGAATACCAAGTTAGAATATTTTGAAGGAAAATGGCCCGAACATATCTATGAGGTCTTATGGGCGTACCGAACTACACCTCGCTCAACGACCCAGGAATCACCATTCTCATTAATATATGGGTCCGAAGCAGTTAGCCCGGTGGAGGTAGCCATCCGATCGCCCAGAATATCTCAATACAACGAGCATATGAATGGCAAAAGGAGATTGTTGGATCTCTAAATGATTGAGGAAAAGAGATATGCGATTTACGCACGGATGTGTTCCTATCAGCGAACAATGGAACGGGCCCTAACAAACGAGTCCTCCCAATGGAATTCTCTGAAGGCGACCTCGTCCTTAGAAGCATAAGGGTGCAGAGGAACGTCGGAAAGCTTGACAGAAATTGGGAAGGACCATATCGGGTACTGAATAAACTGGAATATGGTGCATATAAACTAGAAACGTTGGATGGTGATGAGATCCCCCGAACTTGGAACATCATGAATCTAAGACGGTATTTCTTGTAAATCTTTGATTAATAGTTCTGACTCAGTAAATGCATATTCCTCCAAACGTAAGCAGAACATAAATAAATATAATACAAACTGTTTCTAATTAATTGATGAACCGAC
This sequence comes from Utricularia reniformis, assembly GCA_009725065.1. NCBI lineage: Eukaryota > Viridiplantae > Streptophyta > Magnoliopsida > Lamiales > Lentibulariaceae > Utricularia > Utricularia reniformis. Next base: position 127,310 of record RWGZ01001215.1, on the reverse strand, counting down.
TCTGGAGTCGGATGGTTTAGGACGAGTCTGGATTGGTGACCAAAGCTACTTATCCATAAGGCTCCCAAGTTGCAGTGATCGCTCTGACGAGTCAGATGCTCCTGTGCTTGCCCAGTCCCGAGGATGAGTTGCGATTCTCCGAGAACTCACTACGAACTAAATGTCTCCTTCAACGGCTTTCATTCTTCGGAAACATCCCTTGTACTTATGAAATTTGCTACAAAAGAAGGAATGAGAGTGAGTCTATCAGAAAACAAGTTTGGACCTAATGTGGGACATATGCAGAACCATAGCTTGGCCAATACAACTTACGAGACTTTAACAGAACCGAGGTTTGGCCGAAGCTTACTTCGGGACTCATAATGAACTCGGGCCACGCCTTTCCGATTCAATTGTGATCCAAGGACGGAATTAGAGTGACCCATGCACACTTGTAAATCCGATCCATTTAAAAACAGTCAAATCGAACCGAAGGTAAGACCGGGGACCGATGAGTTTTTACTCTATAGCCAACCTCGATCTTACACTTGTTATTTTAAAACACATTCATTTATACCAAACACACTTAAAATGTCAGTTATAATAATCTTATTCTGACTTTTAAAGGAAGGAATGGAGAAACATTTATTAAAAATAAGGACCGAAGCATGGATAAAAATACAAGTAAGTCCTAACTATCCTGCCATCTTCCTTATCCTCCGTACTTTTCTCCTTCGGTTCGGTCCGGGTCGCGAGTTGCTTCAGCTCTTCCTTTTCGTCGGCCACCTTATGGTTGACCGCTCTCTCAATTTCTTCAAAAATAAAGAAGAAGTGATTGTCCTCCAGAACGGGTTCCTCCAGGGATGGAATTACTTGAAAATTTCCATCATTTTCAAGAGGATCGATCATGTTCCACTTCTCATCCCCAGGGGAAAGCCCGAATTGCTTTGTAACCTGATCCCGCATGTTGTCCAGGTACTTAGTAATATACGTCCCATGTATGTTATCCGCCAAAGCGAATAACAAGGGGGATCGAGCGAATCCCAAGACCCTTGTGTAGTTGCTTCGGGAGGAGGGAACATCGCCAGTGTAGTTGCGATGTCTGGGTTGAACCTTGTTCGGTCCAACCTACCTGTGTGGGGGTGGGTTATATTTGACCACACCTTTAACATGTCCTCCTTTGGGACTGTTACCCATACATAACAGGACTCCCACTCACGTAGGGATTCCTCCATATCTACTATGGTGCACTCTTTGGTGTGCACATCAATTTAGTATAATTTACGACACCCTAACAAGCCCTTAACCTTCAGGACCCGACCAGAAACAAATTAAAAAAGCTCTCTAAGGTCGGGCTATACCCTATTTGTGGTAATAAAAAATAAACGCCACGATATATACATAACTACCTGAAAACATGGCATAGGTAGGGCAATGGATTTCCCGAAGTACGACCGCTACAAATGGATGTAACGGAAAGCGTAACCCGCACCTCAGGGAAGCGTAACTGACGGGAAGGGCGCTGGCTGGAACGTTCATCTCCGCTGGAAGGAAACAAGGAACATCTTCCTTTCCCATCCAGATGGAGTAGTGGGTGGGAATCGAAAACCTAGACCTAAGTTCCTCAATATTCAGCTCAGACATGGTTGGATACCTAGCTTTACGATGAGCTATGGTTATTACCTTAGAAAAACTAGTTAAAAGTGGTCGGAAGTAGGCGAAAGCGAAGATGTTGAGCGTCGATTGCTTAGACGAGAATTTTTGCAAATAGGTAGTAGGGATGAACAGTCCCAAAAACCCTGATTTAAATATTAAAATCCCGACCTATCGCGGGTTGCCATGTAGGATTACCATAGGCGACGGCAGTCTGTACGCACTAATCACGCCTGTCAGGTAACAGAATACGGAAAAGCGCAGGTTAGGATTTTAACATTTAAATAACATTAATGCGAAAAGGAAACGACCGTTACACTTACTTGGAGTACAAAATCAATTTTTCAAATATGCCTAAGTACATGATCAGTTCTTTGGATGCTTACCACCATTGGGAATAGTCCTGAGAATGCCCGAGCCATCATATGATCGGCTTTGTATCACCTCTGCGATGTCAAACAAGCCCGAGGTTCTAGTGATGAGGGCTCCGGGACCGAGTACCATTCGCTGGCTAAGGCCCAATTTAAGTAGGCCGGCCCAGAGGACTAGAGACAAACTAGCGTGGCCCATTATCCTCGATTTGGCCCATTTGAATTAACTTGCCCGAAGGCCCATTAAGATTGCAGGACTGAAGATGAAGTTGGCCATAACAAGGAATGCAAGAGGACCGATCCATTAGATCGGTCCAGACGGTTACAACCACATGTCCCATGCTTCGGGCCTCTCCACGTGTTCCACGCTTCGGGTCTCGTTACATTTTCCACGCATCAGTCCCAGCCACGTTTTACATCATGCGACAACAAACTCTAACAAACCTGTCAGAGGCGGTTACAAGACGTGGATTACACGCGACCTCAACTCTATAAATACTAGACTTGACGACGGAATTAGCAAGACCTTTTGGACGTATAAGAACAGACTGTTACTCTGCTGGAGTTCTTACTGCTTTCTTATACCTAGTCATCTTCATAAACTTCTGCTATCTCTTGTAATGAACTGTTTGATTAGTGAATCGATTAAGAGTTTTTCATGCTCCTAATCGAGTGATTTTTTTCCCATTTCCTGAGGTTTTCCACTCTAAATTGCATTGCCTCTTCCTTATTTGCCTTATTTTATTGTTTCCTCACCACAAACAAATTAAAACCGAGTTCGTTTCTTAACAAATCCGACGACTGTTGGTACCCCTTAAAAAGGATCATAATAGAAGCTATATGTTTCACCATTGCACATGTGTGATTAATCTCATTCTTTCTAGGTCTAGTTCATAGTCCAAACGACACCAGATATGATGTGTTTATATTCATGTGATTGAACTCAAAATCTGTATAAGTCTTTTAAATATGTGGGGATTGTTGGATAAAATCCATATATATTATATTTAAAAGGTTTATTGATAATTATCTATTATTCTATAATGAATAAAGTATGACATTTTCTAGTATATACCTAATTCCCTATTGTTTCTCCTACTCCTTAGGTGATTACATAGTAGATAGATTATGTCTAAATCATTTATAAATAGAGTATTATTTTATGGGAAAGAGATAACCAATATGAGATATAAGAACACTTTGAGTTCTTGTTTTGAGATTATTCTATATGTTGATTCTAAGTTCATCAACAACGTCCATCGTTTCTAAGCAAAATAGCTTGCTTCTTGTGTAACCTGGAGAACACCAGTTTTGCCGAAAGTGTTCTTAAGTTCAGCATCATTACGACGTGCCACAAACGACACTCAACCAGATTTGATATGGAGATCAAATCACTTTCTGATATTGTTTTATATTTATTATATTTAATACTAATGTTGTTTATTTCTTTGAAGGTTTGATCCAGAATTCCAACATACTGTGATGTGGAAAGTAAAGAAAACACACGATAAACTGATGAAACTTACTCAGAAGCATCAAGATGAAATCCAGGAGTTTCTCTCGATATGGGATAATAAAAGGTTAAAAATGGAAGCACGTCACAAATTGGAAGCCACCTATGTATGGTTGATGCATGGTCAAGACTCCATATCGATATTATTCCGGTACATATTTTGACAAAATACCGACTGATACGGGTTTGTTGGGACTATAAGTTTCTATATACTTTTCCGTTGCATATCCGATATACCGATAACATGAGTTTTTCCGGTATACCATCCGTTACCGATGGAGCTATGGACAAACTAACCGGTTTCAAAAATTCCNACTAGAGCAACAAACTTCCCCTTCGGTCCCAAGAAGAGAAAGATGTTTTAAGAGAAGAAAAACAAGCATTGAAGGAAGATTTGGTTAGGTTTTAAGGAGCAACTGAGGGCGCGGTTCGGGAAGCCTTTTGGGTTTTGTCTGATCGCCCCTGATGTTTGCCTTAGCGGCAAACGTTTATGGACCGAGCGTCTCCCAATATATGGATAACATGAAGGACCAAATAATCAGCAAATTTGGTCTGGATCCCGAAGATGAACTTTGGGAGACGATCGATCCCCTAACCAAAGAAGGAAGCTTCCGTGAGATCCCAGAGCTGGAAGAACACCGCTGGAGAACGATCACAACTATCCACTCTTTGACCTGATGGAGAGATCGGTCAATGAAATAGTTGAAGAAATAGGCAAAAAGGTAGAGGATCTCAAGGCATGGATCGCGGAGAAGTCTGGGGAATCAGATAAGGAAGAAGGACAAATAAGTTAGGTTTTTAATTTTCTAGTCCCTTCCTTTCTGTATTTGCTTTGTAAACTCTGTTTTATCAATAAAATATTTTTGCTAAGTGTAAGCTCGGGGTTCAAGCTGAACCCGGACTGAACGGTTGTAATAGCCAGGAAAAAGGTATGATGGAACAATATTAGGGAAGGTAACGATAAGTCTAAACAAGGGATAATGAGGGATACGGGAACGAAAGAACGTACAAAGAAACGAAAAATGGAAAAGTAAAGTAAAAGATAGAAGTGGGGTCAAAATCAAAGGAAGGAGGGGTTAAAGTGTGAATTAGAAAAGTTAGGATGTCTATAAATAGGGGTGGGAAGGCCCAAAAACGAGTTAATCATCATTTAAACACGAAAATCCGAAAATTGCCACGAAGAAGGAAAATTATCGCGGATTCTGCACAGGCCATTATTATCGCGGATTTCTGCACAGGCCATTATTATCGTGGATTCTGCACATGCCATTATTATCGCGGATTCTGCACAGGCCATTATTATCGCGGATTTCTGCACAGGCCATTATTATCGCGAAAAAATTCTTGAAGTGCAACATTATCGCGGATTGTGTTCTAAGGGTAAAATTATCGCGGATTTGGAGTTGAAGCATAGAATTGTCATGAATTTCGAGGAAAGAAGTAAATTTTCGCTGAAATACTAAGTTTAAGTGTTTTCGTCGCGTCTCAACGTTGTATCGTGGGAGGAAAAGAACACGTAGAGTCTACGGTAATCACATAGTTAACAATAGGATGATAACGTCGGAACTCGAGTGATGAGAACTCTAGGACCGGGTACCCTGTAATGGGTGAGGCCCGATAACGGTTGGGCCAATTTAAATAATCAAAACGAATTCTCACAGCCCAATAACACCTTTAGGAAGAGCGGCCCGATGTTCAACACGGAGGACCGAAGATAACCTTAGTAAAAATAAGTGTTATCTGCCAGCTGGCTCCGCGGTTCGGTCCGAACGGTTAAAAAACGGTTACAGGCTCACGCGTTCCACGCTTCGGGCCCTGTCACGTTTATCATGCTTCGGGCCCGATCACGCAGACCACGCATCGGTCCCAGCCTCGTTTTACATCCTGCGATAACAACCTCTAACATACTTGTCAGAGGCGGTTACAGGACGTGGATTACACTCGCCGGCAACTCTATAAATACAGGGCAAGACGAAGGAAAAGACAGGACCCTTTGGACGCAGAAGAACAGGCTGTTACGCTGCCGAATTCTTCTTGTTTTCTTTACCTCGTCATTTTCATTAGCCTACTTTGTATAAACTTTGTTTCATTTCTGTAGTGAGCAGGCTAAGAGCATAATCAGCTCTAAGTCGAGTGGTTTTCACCCCAATTCACGGGGTTTCCACTATAAATTGTCGTGCATTTACTTTGGTTTTCTAGCTTTCGATCGTTTTCATATTTTAAAGAAATCAGAACCGAGTTCGTTTATTGAACGAACCGGACGACTGTTGGTACCCCCTAAAAAGGGACCATAACAAAAAGGATTTCTAACAACTGGCTCCGTGTTTCAGTCCAAATGGTTACAAACCCACACTTTCAACGTTTCGGGCATTCACAAGTTTCCCACACCTCGGGCCCGATCACGCAGACCAGGCCTTGGTCCCGGCCTCGTTCTACATTGCGCGATAACAACCTCTAACAAACATGTCAAAGGCAGTTACTGAGCGTGAATTACACACGCCATTAACTCTATAAAAACAGAGCACAATGAAGGAAATAGCATGACCCTTCGGATGCATAATAACAGGCCATTACCCTACTGAAGTTCTTACTGCTTTCTTATTCCCTGTCATTTTCTTTAAACCTCTGCTGTATTCTATAATGGACTGTTTGATTAGTGAACAGGCTAAGAGCTTAATTCGCTCTTAGTCAAGTGGTTTTCTCCCCAAATCCTGTGGTTTCCACTATAAATCGCTTCGCCTTATCGTTATTTCCAGTTTCTTAATCATTTTCCCATAAAAAACAAATCAAAACCGTATAAATGGGACCGGACAACTGTTGGAACCCCCTAAAAAGAGACCATAACAGTATAGTTTAAATGCTTTTGGCATGAAGTCACGTTGTAATGACTTGCACGATCATTCCGTTTGTTAACATACTTTTTTTGTGTATACAACATGTACTCGTGAAGTTAGCGTTTATGTAGTTTGAATACACTTGGTTTTACCAAATTTACAATGTCATTTATATAAATATGATTTGGCTCAGTTTTCACATAGTTCCATATGTTCTAAGTGTGATGATTTTGATTTCTATTAAACATGAATTGATGTGGCTAAAACATGAAAACATGATTTGACTCAGTCAAATTCACGTTGTTATGACTTGCACGATTGTTCCTCTTTTGAACTTATTTTTTTTTAATATAAAACTTATATTCGTGATTTTAGCGTTTATTTAGTTTGAATACACTTGGTTTACAAAATTTACAATGTAGTTATATGAATATGATTTGGCTCATTTTTTACATAGTTCCGCATGTTCAAGGTGTGATGATTTTGATGTCAATTAAACTTGAATTGATGTTGATAAAACATGAAAACATGTTGTTAGAACAAAGAATAACTTGGTTATAGAAAGATTTATGTGAGTGAATTATAGTTTAAATGCTTTTGGCATGAAGTCACGTTGTTATGACTTGCACGATCATTCCGTTATCGAACTTAATATTTTTTTATATACAACATGTATTCGTGATGTTATCGTTTGTTTAGTTTGTTTACACTTGATTTTACCAAATTTACACTATCATTTGTATAAATATAATGTGACTCATTTATCACGTAGTTCCACATGTTTAAGGTGTGATATCTTGATTTCAATTAAACTTGAATTGATGTTNAGGAGGCCTAGATATCGATCTACTCCTCCCCCTCCAGCCAGGGCTCTAACTCCCGCTCCTGGAAATGATCAGGAACAGATGCAGCGACGAATAGATGAGCTCACCAGGGAGTTGGAGAATATGCGTGCATTGAAGTATTGCGGAACGAATCTGGAACGCAATCCGGGCTTATTTAACAAGGCCATGGAGGCTCCTATCAGGCGAAGTAAAAATGACGATTGGTGGCATAATTTACATGCAGTTCAGACGTCTTCCCAGCAATCTGAAGGCGTATCTGCCGCCTTGGGAGATTTGATGCTCCCCTTTTAAGAAGAAATCTGGGCAGCGGTCCCAGATCGACATTATCGCAACCCCGAGGGGTTGCCGACATTCCGAGGCGATGGTGATCCTATTGATCACGTTGCTGATTTTGAGTTACGTATGGGAACAGTTCGGGCCTCGGATTCATTGAAGTGCTGCATCTTCGCGGCAGGATTGCAAGGCGATGCCCGAACCTGGTTCAAAAATCTGCCGGCTCCATCCATACAGTCGTATGGCGGATTTATTTTGGCTTTTTCTGAACAATTCGCACCGAATGTAGGACCGCCCCGAAGCAGGCAGGAACTATACCAGCTAAAATATATTCCGGCGAAAATGAGTCTTCGGTCCTTTATGGAAAAATTCAACAGGACCTCCCGAGGCATCAAACTCAAGCTTCGTGATAAAATTGATACTCTACAACAGGTCTTAGGACCGTGCGGCCTTTCGGCCAGTTTGGTGAAGAGCCCACTATCTACCTTGGGGAAACTGCTTCAGAAAATCAACAAATATATTAAGGTAGATGAAGCGCTGGGACTAGGTTATCGGAAGCCTAGTGGGAATTCCGAGCCCGCAGGTGATAATCAGGTTTCCTACCCGAAGAAACAGTCGCGAGAAGTAGCGGCTGTAAATGAAAAAGATATCCCCCCGAAGCAGGAGGACAAGCGGGTGTATTGCGAGCTTCATCATAATCGCGATCACCCAACCATGAAGTGCCCGTTGCTGAAAGAGACGGTAGAAGCAATGGGTAAAGAAAAGCCCGACCGAAACGGTCAGAAGGGCAAAAGAGCGGAATCCCCCCGAAGGGGCCATCAAGGTGACGATCGTCACAGGCCGCGGGGAAGAGATAATCGGGGACAGCCCCGAAACTACAATGACCGGACGGAGGACCGAAGGTCTCCGCCAGAGCAGGAAAGAGGCCAACACGGTCGCGAGAACAGTGGTCAGAGCCGAAGGAGAAGATGGCGGTGCCGTGGCGGCACAGCCCCGCAGAATGAAGGGGAGAGACAGGAGCATGCTGCTCCCCCACCTGCTGGAAATGGTGCCCAACCTCCTCGAAATGAGGCGGCACCTAGAGAAGTAGCCGGAGATATTTATGTTATCTCCGGCGGTTTGAGAATAAATGAGTCGGTCCGGGACCGAAAGAGAAAGGCGCGTGGAGACTCTGCTGAGATCTCCGAATCTGTGGCGCTTGTAAAGTATGATCCCATGGATCGGTCCTCCGTCTTCAGAGAGGATATCACCTTCACCCCGAATGATCGGGAGGGGATCATTGATCCCTGTGATGACCCTCTCACCATTACAGGGGTTATCGTGAATCGTCGTGTCCACAGAATACTGGTGGACACTGGGGCTTCGTGCAATCTGATGAAGCGCGAAGTCGCCGAAATGTTGGGAGCAGTCGCTCATGATCTGCCGATCGCCAACATAACTCTTTGGTCGTTCGACCAAAGGAGTGTTATTCCTTGTGGGAAGATGTTATTCCCCGTTACCCTTGGAGAGCCATCCAAGGACCCTTCTGAAGATTTGGAATTCATTATCGTTGAAGTCGACTTGGCTTACAACGCCATAATTGGACGGACCGGCCTAAGCAAGTTCGAGGCGGTCCCTTCTACTTATCATATGATGCTCAAGTTCACCTCCATCCATGGAATTATTTCTGTTAAGGGGGACCAGAAAGTAGCTAGACAATGCTACTTGAGCTCGTGTCGAACGTTGGCACCAATAAAGAAAGCTCGGGTGGATTTGCTGGAAGAGCATCCGCACCCGAGGCAAGCGATGGAACCCGTAGGGTTCAAACTGATTAATCTGGTTGAGGATGACTCAACCAAGACGACTCGCATCGGGGCTCATTTAGCCCCCGACTTCGAAAGAGAACTGATCCACTAGCTGAGAAGCCACGTGGATATATTTGTCTGGACCCCGGATGATGTACCGGGGATTGACCGATCCGATAGTGAACATCGGATCAATACCGAGCCCGGAACGAAGACTGTCAGGCAGAAAAGGTGACGTTACTCTCCTGAAAAAATTGAGATCATCCGTGCCGAAGTGAACAAGTTATTGCGGTCGGGATTTATCCGAGAAATCCACTATACTGAATGGGTTGCAAACCCAGTAGTGGTTTCCAAGCCAGACGGGAAATGGCGAATGTGCATCAATTTTACCGATGTAAACAAAAGCTGTGAATCAGATCCTTTCCCTCTGCCGCACATCGATCGA
>RWGZ01001215.1:15707-116101 GCA_009725065.1 Utricularia reniformis | reverse complement strand
AATGTGTTTGACTCAATAAAAGACATTCCATTAAACGTAAGTGGCAAACTAGTAAGTACAAAAGTTAACTATTTCTAATAGAATGATGGACCGATCTTGGAGTTGTGTAAGCTTAGGACGAATCTGGAATGGTGACCGAAGCTTCTTGTCCGCAAGGTTCCCAAGTTGCAGTGACCGCTCTGACGAGTCAGATGCTCCTGCACTTGCCTAGCCCCATGGATGAGTCGTGATTCTCCCAGAACTCATTACGAACTAAGACATTCCCTCCAACGGCATTCAGTCTTTAGGGATGGCTTTTTGTACCTGCGAAATCTGCTACAACGAAAGGAATGATAGTCAGCATATCGAAGCGTAAGATCGGTCCTCACTTAAGACGTTTTATGAGCAAAGCTTAGCCGGTAAAACCTAAGGGACTTTAATAGAACCAAGGTTCCGCGAAAGCCCGTAAAAGCTCATAATTAAAAGCTCATTCAGCTTTTTCTTCTTGGTCACGGTCCTCCCGTACCGTGACCAATTTCCCGTGCTTGATCTCAACTTGCCTTTTCGCAAGGTCAAGTTGGTCTTGGACTTTCTGGGACACAACGCCATCACCTTGGTATTTCTCCATGGTGATAGCCGTTGTAAAAGCTTTCCTCAACATCTGCGAAAGACAATACATGATTAAGAATAAAGTTTCGGGCCTCTAGGTTTACTAAGAATTACCATATATGTGAGGTCAAGGAAGCTTTCCTTGACCTCTAGGTCTCCCTGCCGCCGGTCCTCTTCTTGCTGAACCTGCTCATCAGATCCAAAGCGGCTCCCCAATCGGAGTTCGTCTTCGGGCCCTGCCCAGGTTCCTTCAAAACGATCTCCTTGTTGGGGACCGGAGCGTGACCTCCGCTCTTCAGCCTCTTCAGCTCCTGCGGAGGCTCTGCTTCGGCCACCCTCTTTCCTTTTCCCAAGGGGACCGGCGGCAGGGAGACGTTCGGCTTAAGCGGAGGACCGGGGAGAACCTTCTCCACGGGAACGGCTCCCTGCAGCAACAAAGTAATAGTTTTAGCGTTAATAAAGGAACTATTACCAATTTGATAAAGACTGGATAAGCTCAAAGAACGAATCCGAGCCTTTATCACCTCCTCTACAACTCCAAATACCCGAAAGGCAGGCCCCTCTCCGCTTGAGGACTGCCCGGTGCAGCGAAGGGTCAACGTGCCCTTGCTGGTTGTTTGGACTGGGGGTTCCCTGACCCCGAAGGGACCACCGTGCCCCCCGTTGCCGATCCACTTGCCTCGGCGCTGCCCGATGCTTCCCTTTGTCCCTCAGAGGGACGAACCGAAGTAGCGGCCATGCGTTTAAAACGGGCGCTCGGCATTGTCTCAGTTGAATCTGCAAAACGGATACATAAGGATCAGGATTAATTAAAACACAAGTATTATCTCATACCCGATCCTTCTGATGGATCTGAATCTGAGCTAGAAGATAGAACCCCCTTCGGGGCTGGGGCTCCGGTCCTACCCGCAACACCTATATCTATTAATCTTCTCTCCCGAAGCAGATCTATTCGCTTAAGGCGTGCTTCGGGANCTCTTTGTCAACCCACATTCTTCTAGTAATGAAATCTGAAACAAAGATCAAATGTACTCTAAGGAATGAAATATTGCCCCAAAAAGTAACAGATGTCATATATTTTCATAAAATTTCAGGTGCATAAACCTTTGAATATAGGCGAGGCCCAAAAACCAGGATCACAGATGACCATAGAAATCAAAAGTGAAAAATAAAACTAATTCGAGCTAAACAGAAATAAAATCACTTTTAAATTCCGTAACACTCTTCGGAATAGACATTAGAAAATGATTCTGGGAAATGTTAAAGTAAATAATAATGCATTAAAACTTGGCATCAAAGATTCATTTATTGAGTGGCAAAAATAAACACAATCTAGAACCAAAATTTGGCCATTACTGTCTTAAATATATAAGACAAATGTTCAATAGATTGTCCTGCTCACAAAATAAAGTTCCTTTGAAAAAATATTGTAAATTAACACGCGAGAGAAAGTGTTCGCAAAAACGTTCTAAGATTTACAGAACGATTTCCAAGGGCTTGCATTACTACTGAAACCTGCCAGGCTTATACCTTGTACAAAAGCATCTCTCCATGCTCGCACGATTCATTATCAGGAGGGTAATCATCCTCCAGAGTCCCTTCATATGCTTCAAGGATGTCAACTGCCTTTGATACACTGCTAAATAATCAAACAAACCACAACCATCTAAACATTAACTGCATCCCAAATGGCAGATAAATTCCATAAAGGCTTGTCCTTACTTCCAAGAGTATACATTCAGATGAATACATAAAGGATCAATATACTGTATATTCTTAATAAAGATTTGTACGATTCATTTTCTCAACCTGAAGGATTGAAGTAGAGATTATAATATTTAACTAAGAAAGGACAAGGCAAGGTAAATAGCAATATGATCGCGGATGGCTTGTTGAAAACTAAAAAATTATAAAACACATTACTTCGAGTTCAAATGCTGGGCAACAGCAAATCCAATCCAATTCATGCGGTGATTTGGCTTCAGAGTAAGCAATTGTTGCCTTGTCTCAACAAAACCTTCCAAGTCACGCATTTGTGCCTGTAAAATGTTTAGGAAACAACTTATAAAATCATCAGATGCACGATGCAATAAAACATGTTCATACACATACATGAAATTCAATAAGTGGTAATGAAAATCCAACACTTCGGCAAAAATTCTCAGTACTCTCTAAAAACTAGGGAAGATAAAACGCATTTCAGCTATATCTCAATATTACCAGTGCAAAAATGCTCACATCAGAATCTTATCCCATGCCAAAAAATAAAATTTATATGGTTCCCTTCAAAAAAACTAAATATTATTGTGTGCCTAATCAAGTGCTTACAATTATTACGAAAATTCCTATGAACTTTAATAAAGAACATCATAAAAAGACAAAACAAGGTGCAAAGGGCAACCACCAGAAATACAGACATCGTAGAAGAATATTTTCCATAGCTATCCTTATAGTGTAAAATAAAATATAGGTGAGATGATCTAAATTTGAAGTATGCATAATAAAACACACCTGTAAGAGAGACAGATCACGAAGAATTTCAATATTATCGGGATCAATTTTAAGGGCATTCCTGTAACATTTAATTGCTTCCCTGTATTCCCTATCAGATCGATATAGCAGACCATAAACATGCCAGCAGACATGGCTCTTGAGGTCATTCTGCAAAAACATGAAGGATTTACAACTGTCATGCATTACGGAGTCAATGTTTTTAGTTGTAAGGGGGGAAAGAATAGTACTCTAACCTTTAAACCCTGTTTAACAAGCTCATATGCTTCTGACTTACGGTTCATGCAATTCAATGTCAACCCTTTCATTGACAGAGTTTCTGAAGAGTAAAATAACAAATAAGATGTGAAAAAAGAGTGCTGCAAACATTTTCTCCATGCTGTAGATATAAAAGAACGAGTTCTTGCAACAGAAAATATTAATTTTATAAAAGTGATCAATTGAACCATTTTGTGAACGTTTCCATAAAATTTCAAGCTTTGGTTTGATTTTGCTGGTATTAAACAACAAACATGTTATATATTTCTAACACAACTTTTAATACTGGAGACTCATATTAATAGCTTAAACAATTCAAATCAACAAATACCTCCATGATCAGGGAATTTCTTCAAAATTGAGTCAGCAGCTTTCAACCCTTTCTTGTACTGCTTTGTTTCATATGATTTCTGAAGAACAGCCCAAATGATGTTTCAAAGAAAATATGAACAATGGCTATCATACCGTCGACATATGAAAATTCGTTTCACTTAACATCATACTGAACGAAAAGTGCTTCTAGACTAAAGTTTGTTGGAATAAAGAAAACTACAATGCCTTCATCGTTCTCGATCTCAATCGATGCATATCATATTTTTTAGGACATACTAACTGGGATGAAGTTGAGCAAAAAAACACTGCTATCGAAAGTTTCACCACTTTTCCTTACCTACAATTAGGAATTTATTGAATCCAATTATGCGGCAAAGAAACACACTAATGTTTTACACCTTCAAATTGCAGTTGTTTGGAGCTTCACCCAACAGGGCAAGGGCATGATAACACTCCGGGTTTACCTTTGATAAGTATGTAGGATTTACATGGTTCAAAATCAAAGAGTTATCTTTTCTCTCTTAATGAAAACCTCAAGCAAGGAATAACCTCAAAATTTGTTTGCTCTTGCTGATATGCAATGCCGACATGACAAAATGGTTAAAAATCAGTTTTGGGAAGAATTCCACAAAAAAACTGAATACTTCATTCTCCAGTGCTACGAACAACAATTCCACGATAAAATGCACAAAACTGAATTACACAATAGAAGCCCACTATTAAAATTATAGGGTTTCAAAACTATGTGAGATTTAAAAAACACAAACTACGAATATGTGTAGCAAAAAAACAAAAGCTTGAATCGGAAATCTTCATTTCTCATAACACAAAACAGGAACTCACGACGATGAGCTTAAATAGGTTGGATTCTTTGAGAGGAAGTGAAGCGCCCATTGCATCAAATGAGTCGACGGCGAAACCCGAAGTATTCTGAAGGAGCTACAAAGACAACGGCGGGAGAAGATTTGCTTTCAACCAGGCTGCCTTGGCGTGCGTTTTATCAGCAGCAACCCTACAATACAAGAGACCAATATGAGAAAACAAGTATTCTCAATTCTCGTGTCATACACCGACCCGCACCCGTACCCAACTATGAAGCAATTTGGATCCTTACATAATTACATGTATATGGTATAATTATAAGTTATGGTCCTTTTTAGGGTATAATTATTATTCACTAAATTAAATTTTATATTTGTTGTTGTGGAAATAAATTAGGTTAGAATGCAAGGCGAATACATACAATTTTTTACGTTGAAAACATTAAAAGAAAGGAAAAAACAATTGTACTAAATATAAGTTCTCGGTAGATGCAATATCATAATGACATGCAAGAGAATCTAATGCGGAAGAAATATAATATGTAAAAATCAAAACATTTCATTCATCACGTTCTTGTATTTATAGATCTCTCACGGACTTGAAATATCTTTTGTTCATTCTCATTCTCCACCACGTTAGATCCTTAAAAACATGTCATGTTAGCCTGAGTGCATATAATATCATAAAATCCTACAGATTTCTTAAGACTACTTGCATATCTCGTTGATCCTGTTAGGGCCGATCACATGGGGAAACTACTCCATATATAGAAGTTTTTCCTTTCTTTATTTAGTGTTCATGTGCTCTGTCACATCGTAGATCAGCTCCGTCCATCTTAAGTTGATCATATATGTCTTGGGTTGAATCGTACTTTAGTCCAACACTATTCATATTGGGTTAGATCAAATTTTGGGTATGACTCATTTAGTAGTACTGAGAATGATGTCTCGTTCACTATATATCATGGATTTGGATATGTGAATGAAATGAGATTGGAATAAAAATAATAGACATTCAATTATTTATAGTGTTATTTAAGTTATAATAATTTGTGAAAATATTAAATATTTATGACTATTTATTAAAAATAAACTAATATAAATTGCAATTGAATCTTACTTCTCGGTGTGATGATTCTACTCAAATCTATTTAAATCAATACATGTAGAAGAGACAATGTCAACTCAACTTTGATTTTTAATTAAAATAAGGTTAAGCATAAATAAAATTATGTTCAACTGATTTTAGGTGCTTTACTTCGTCTTAGATGTGTTTGAATCCTACTCGGTTGATCGACTCATTGTGATGCAAGTCGATTGATTTAACTCAATATATTTTGAAGAATCGGATTTCCGACTCAATCATATTTTGAAATAAAATAATGTTCAACTATGTTAGATGGCTTCCTTTTGTTCGAAATGTTGGGATTTGAGGTTAGAAGTGGATATCGGGTGTTGATATTACCTGGGGATGTTTTTGGTATCACGATGCCCCAGGAGCTCGTCCGACGTGGCTAGATGGTATTTTCGGTATTCTTGGTATTCTCGTCTATTTACGTCATTCTATGGTTTTGGGGGTATTCTCGTAATTTGGACTTCCCGGGAGTACATATTTGCATTTGACTATCGTTTCTAGCAGTCTCAGGCAAGTTCAGCCCCAGACGGGGTCGAAGGGTATTTTCGTAATTTGGCACCCGAGAAGCATGCCGGTAAGTTGTGGCGATATTTTTGGCTGTATATTCGACATCTGGAAGCAGTGAATTATTTTACGAGGTTCTCCGGTATTTTCTCATCGATATTTCCGGCTAATTCTCGATCGAGACGCATTTCCGAAGTTCTATTGCGAAATGACATTTGTTCTAATTTAATTGAATATTATTTAGATGCATTGGGCTTAATCCAATGAAATTGGGCTCCTGGGCCTGAAATTTATTAATTGGGCTGGATTTCTCTATAAATAGGAGTTCCAAAGCACCGAGAAGGGATTCGGACTCTCTTAGCACCTCCCAAGGCAAGGCTCTGGCTCAAATTCGCTAAGGCAGTCGCGAGACTTTGTTTTTCAGCCCCCATCCGCGAGTTCTCGCACCAAAACTCGCGGCCACCTTCATCAGGGTTACTATTCGCGAGATTTCGTGTGAACAGTGTCATTCGCGAGTTCTTGCCAGAAATCACTATTCGCGAGTTCTTGTCTGAACAGTGCCGGTCGCGAGTTTTCGCTGGTACAGTGTTTTCTGCGAGTTGTTGACCACAACTCACGGCTGTCAGCCTTTCGAGCCCGACTGAGTGTTTTCAATCGTTTTTCGAGCCGTTTTTGCCCGTGTTATCATTATCATCTCATTGTATTTGTATCATTTGATTATTATAGTGGAAACCAAGGTAGAGCTTCGCTCTCCCGAGGACGTAAGCTCACACATTGTGGGCCCAACCTCGTATATCGCTCGTGTCCCCACATAAATTGAATTCCGAATAATTAAAAAAAATTGACTGATCTAAAAATAAATATCCAAAATATTTTTAGACTAGATGAGTTTGGCGCCGTCCGTGGGGACTAGAGATTTTTTATCCCATTGAGAGCTTTATTGCTGAGTTTGGATTTCTATTATCATGACTACTCGGAATTCTGATGAAGATATTTTTGATGAAGAAATTGAGGCGGATCCTATTCCTCAAGTTAATGATGATTTTGTTGCGTTACCGGGGGCTCGGTCGTCAGTTCTGGAGGAGCCCCCTGCTCAAAATGTGACTATTCGGCCCCCCCGGAGCGGGTTTTCATCCGGAAGGGCACCAAGTTTTTATCCTCGATCGCGCGAATGTTTATCCAAGTGTTACGAATTCGCAAGAATTGGCCGAGTTGCGGTCCGTAATAATGCCCACCTGCACGCTCTAAATCTGCGGATCAGACAGAAACAGATGAGGATTTGGAAGAGCGAAAGCGTACTTTAATCGCTCAATTAGAGCAAGTTGAGGCTCAAAGGAGAGCCCGAAGGAACAATGTTACCCCCGAACCTGTTAATGATGTGGCCTCAGATGAAGATATTGATCGTGTTCCGGAGCCGCGAGCAAATACTACAGCAACCGGAGAGCAAAGCAATACTCAACAAAAGATCGGAGAAATGATAGAGTCAAAATTTAAGGAGATGAGTGAGAAGTTGGAGCAGAACGAGGCTAGGATGAACCAATTGGAGGCCAACTTGGCTCTGGGCCAGGAAAGGAGACGAGTGTACGGGGAGCATACCCGGGATACTCATCAGACCTCAGCTTACGAGGGAGATTATTTTGAGAATGAGAGGGCTAATGATCCCATCGGTAATCGAGGAAAGGCGTTACCATCTTTGGAAGTTTTGCAAAGTCCGTGGAACACTTCAAATGCCTTATCTCCTTTTTCAACGGCGATTATCGGAGCCACTCGCTCTGAGTTTATTGAAATGCCTAAGGATCTCCCAAAGTATCGCGGGTCGACTGACCCGCATGCTCATACGTCGAATTTGGAGATTCATGTGAGTTTGATGAATTTCAGTGATGCGGCCATGTGCTTCGTTTTCGCCGCTTCTCTTAAGGAATCAGCCCTCCGATGGTTCAACGTTTACCAAGGCGTTCGATTGTTTCTTATCAAGACTTTAAGGATCAATTTTATTCGGCGTTCGCTCCTTTCAATACGCCGATAAAATCTATTACTTCTTTGACCGCGTTGCGGTATGACTCTTCGGAGAGATTGTTGGGTTTTATTACCCGTTTCGAGGCCGAGTGTAGGAGATACCTCGGATTACTGTAAGTGAGAAGGTTGGGGTACTCCAGCTTATTCTAGCTGGACACCCGTTGTGTAATTCTTTGAATAGAGACCCCCGGAAAGTATGGAAGATTTGGCTTTGAGATGTACACAATACATCCGAGAAGATGAAGGTTTGCGAGATCATGGAGTGATCGAAGTACGGGCATATGGGTCTCATAATATTGTTGCAAGTCGTGGGCTGGATAAGATTGTCCAACCTACAAAGTCTAAGTTGAGAGTGTTTCCTACGTATAATTATGAACATATTTTCGCCATAACTGAGCAGAAGAAGGGTGGATCTCTTCGTTATCCCCCTCCCTTGCAAGAACCAACGCAGGGGACTTACGAGTCCCAAGTATTTTGTCGTTTTCATCGGAGTTTTGGACATACAACGAATGATTGTCGAGAATTAATGTCTGAAGTGGAAAGGTTGCTAGAATTGGGTAAGCTTGATGAACTGATCAGTACTGTGAAGGCTCTACCCGAGTCTAAGCTGGGAAAAATTGATATAAGTGTCACGGAGGGGACTGCACCTAAACCCCCAAGGGCCGACGCGCCACGGCCAAATGTAAGAGGACGTGGATATGGAGGACAGCGTGGCCAGCGTCAAGGAGGTGGCCAGAGAGGATTCTTTAATGGTGGTAGACAAAATCAGAGAGGGTTAGGAGAGAAAACAACTATCGTGGCCGCGGCAGGAATCAGCCGTAAAGAAATCAGCAGGGGTACAGATATGAGGCTTACCCACCAGCCCCCGCGAATCAACAAACATTACCTCCTCCTCCGGTTGACCCCAACCAGGGTCAACCTATTTTGAATGTTGAAAATGCCCAACCAAGATGGGGTAACCTAGGCCCCAACATTATGACTATCGCGGGGGGAAAAAGTTTCGGCGATTCGAACCGCGCCCATAAACGTTCTTATCAGGCATTACATTAGAAGGGGAGATTTATGGAAGTGAACATGGTCCAGTTAACGGATATGGATAAAATGACAATATCATTTGGACCAGAGGATTTATCTGGGGTTTTCTCCCCACAAGATGATGCATTGGTTGTCTCCACTATTATTGCGAATCATCATGTTTCTCGAGTGTTAGTCGACACCGGGGCTGCTACCAACATATTGACTCTTGCAACCCTTATGTAGTAGAAGACGAAGAAAGTGTATCGGATTGCAACCCTTATGTAGTAGAAGACGAAATGAATGCTATTTTATCGAGGTCTCAATCAGTGCCACAGGAAGAGTCCTCAGTAGCGGGAATCTAACCAACCTCCGGAGAGGGATTTCATCCGGGGGGATCTATTTATGAATGCATTGGAAGATTATCATATTGCATGAATATGTGTCGAAGACATGCGAAAGGTATGCAAGGGTCCGGGAAAAAAATAAAAAATAAAAAAAAACCATGGTGATGTTTGGCACTACCAAAATTTTATGTGAGGCTCCATTTTTCGTCTACAATCACATGGTGATGTGACGGTGTAATATTTTTTGGGTCGGATTTCGGTGGCATTTTACTATTCCATTTCGATCCATTTATCGAAAAATTGGGATATTTTAAGTTATTCAAAGGGTTTCACTCTATAGCATGGAGATATTGGAGGTCATGTGGTCCTCGGTTACAAAGAAGATATATGTATATGTCGAACTTGTCCGATACATTCACATACCTCCGCTCGCGAGGGTGTTATTCTTCATAAGATTGGCGTATATTGAGATACTTTAGGATCTCCTCTATATCAAATCTCGAGATCCATGTTAATTTTGATGGACTTCAAAGATGTGACCATGTACTTTGCCTTATATTTGGAATGGCTTACTCTACAATAATTCAATTAGTTGCTGATGTTTTCTACTATTTCACCCGGGATTCAAGTATGAGTTATATTTGGTGTGGCATAACGACCCTTCAGAGAGGTCGTATGTTTTTCTAACCAGTTTTGTGGCGATATTGAGTATCGCATGGAGCGGCGGTTGATTGGCCCTTGCGATAAACGTGAACCTCACGTGGTGAATGAGTTGATTGCATAGTTTCATTGGGGGAATTTGGCTACGTGTTGCTGGATTGTATACATGTGTACAAAATGGTTGGAGAGAGTGTTTGTTGCGGAAAGTTGGAAGTTCCAAGTCAACACGATTTACCGAATACATAAGAAAAGAAGAGGTTATGGGAAATGAGAATGGTTGATCGCCGTTGGTTTTAAAAGGATTACTAGTAAAGCATTGAAGGGCTTGGACTTATATGTACATGGCGTATTCAGGAAATGATAGATTGTATACTTATGGTCACCTGCCATTGCCGTAAATCAAGTATCAAATGTATCTCTACCAAAGTCCGATATGCAAACCTTGTTGGTATTCAATTGCAAGTCTATTTATTCAGTTCCAAGTATATTTATCGCCATGATTGAACGGAAGAAAGGTGGATCTCTTATATACGCCTGCCCCTTTATTACAAGCAATGACACCGGGGACTCAACAGTCCCAAATATTTTGTCATATTTTCATTACAGTTCCGATTGGTGTCCTGTGTTGATTGGTTTTTGGAGAAGATTAGCTTGATGAGTTGAGTTATACGGTGGAAGGAATGCCCGAAACCGAGGTCGAGGAAGTTGGCTCGATTTTCCAATCCAAGATTATAGTGATTGCTATAAGATCGATTTAACATGACCTTAGTCAAGACGTCATAAGTTGGAGGGAGCTTACTCAATATGTACTCAGTTTGTTCGAAATCACATAGCGTGTGGAAGTACGAGATTAATGATGTGGGTTATCTATTTTTGCACTATCAATGGGATTATCTAGTTATTCATTCGAGAAGAGTTAATGATCTTTATAAGAGGCCTTGTATGAAGCCGACTAGCTTTCAGATATGCTTCGTTCGTAATATCAAAGACGTTAGTAGTTTAACGCTCGAGACTCCGAGATTAACGAAGTTTACGGAAACCTAGCGGATTATTTGGTATTCAAAAGATTGTACATGTCGTATAATAACTCAATATTTATATCGAGGAGTTCAAAAGATCTCGCCTTTCGGAAGTATGTATGGCAAAATACTAGTGTTGAATTGAGAGCATTGATGAATGAACGAGTATATATCGTGACGGACAGAGAAATCACAAATACGCATATTGAAGAGTTTTAAAATGATAAGACAGTCATCGAAGGATAAGTTTTTGGGAATACAACGCATCGAGAAATTATTATCACAAAAGGCAAACTAGTATGGAAGATAAGACGTTCGCGAATAAATGTATTTATTGTGACATAAGGAGAAGCTTCAAGTATGGATAGTGAAGATGTGCTTAAAAGGCTAAGTTATTAATCAACAAATAACCACGAAATGCGTGAGGTTATGATAAAATCATAAAATGAAACTCCCGAGTGGAAGTATATTATTCAAAGATGGTCTCGTCTTCTCATTTTATAAAGCATATATTTATGTCTCGACATCTCTACTTAGTGGATCCAGTGGATTCGAGCATCTCTATCAAGTCTCTTACTAATCATTCAGTAGATTCGAGCATGTTGTGGAATCGCCCTGGTTTTCATTGGTGATTAATTTTTGGTCGAAAAAATGGGTTATGTCTTTAATTACCGGTGTTCTCTATTTGAATCGTGTGGGTCTGCATTAATGAAACCTCTTGAACACTCTCGCAACTCTTGGAATTATTCTTGAGGATTTGGAATTAAATGAAACGACTGAGCTTCAATGGTTGAAGTTTAATCTATACTAGATGATCAAATTATTAATAACATGAACTCTATGTCGAAGAGAGCACCTAATTATTTTTCTTAATCATCCGAAATGGTATTCTTTCGGATTATTCTTATTTTATCGTAAAGGCATCATGTGTTCAATTTACTTCGTTACCCAGAATGGATGCCGCTTAGAATGTATTCATCATGATGCTAAGTAGTTATTTAAAGATATTTGAGAATTATGATTTTTGGGTTTTCAGAAGTATCAACCGTTATACAACTATGCCTATTGGAGTTCACGAAAGAGATATCAAACTTGTGTTATTTTATTTATCGTCCGGAATGGTATTCGTCCGGAAATGTATGATTATTGAGCGTTTTTTCTTGATTAACCTGTGACATTATTAAGCTATTGAGTATCTTGACCATGTGTGCATTCTAGCAAAGGTCTTGGCATTCAACTAATAAGCAGCGTATTGAGTTAGTTTTGTTTAACAACAGTTTTGCTGCCTTCGAACGATTTGTTATTCTCCATGTCACATTGGGATATCAGGAGATATCAATGTCTTTATTATAGTGGTGGATATATAACGGAAATCGTAGTGGTGGATATTCCTATCATCTATTATAATTTTTCTCTTAGAAGAAGTGTTTTAAATCTACTCGGAGCCTATCATATCCCTACTCCACTTTGATCGCTCTATTAGTATGTTCCGAAGTAGAAGGGAGATCATGTGTCGGCAAGATATGTTCCTAGTGTTATCTTTCGAAGCGATACGACGGTGTCTAGTGCGAAGACATGCATCTTATAGTGGCATTGTAAATGTAAGATCGAGTGTATTAACATGATATGGTTTTGTTCTTGAAGAAAAGGAGAAAATGGCATAAAGATGGAACCCCTATTATTAAGGGGATTTTTAACAATGAAGATGAAGTCATTGAAGATGTCTCCCGTTAAAACGAAGACATAATTATTGAAGATGTAGAAATCGTATTGCAAGCAAGGCTCGTTGAACCTATGAAATGCATGTAATCAGTCTCAGACCTACTTGATGGCTCCAAAGTCGAGCGTTGCCTACAGAGTTTGTATTGTTTTTATTTAGTTCAGTGAAGCATGGTTGGAGTACCTGAATCTATTGTCGACATTGATATATTGTCTAAGTTTGTCGGCTTGAAGTTTTTCAATTCTGCCTTTTGGTTTGAAGATACTAGATGCCACGGACAAGCGGTCGATGAAATAAATATTTAAAGATGTGGGGAGATGAATGTGTGGAAGTCAATAATGATGGTATATAGATAAAAAATGGTATGGAAGTAATCATTTCCAATATTCAAGCGAGTGCTTCAGTATATTGATGAAGTATTGAGTGATGTGGAATCTTTCTAGATGTGAGTTATTAGTGAAAGACTATATTTTTTCTTGGTCTATGATGTTTGCAAGCGAAACATAAATTGATAAGTACATACTCAGGTTTCTTTTGAAGGTTGAAAGTGTTATATAAACATCGATTCGTTTATGTCTCCACTCATCATCATAAACCTTTGGGTTTATGTTTTGCGCATTCAAAGAAATCATAAGTGCTGCCTTAGTTGAGTTTGATGATGAGAAAGAAGGGTCATAATAATGTTAGTAGGAGATTACAAAAGGTCGAATTTCGGTGGACCGACCTTAGACCAGTTAAGAGAGAGGATTTAAGATGTTATGAAAGTGAGTCTCATTAAAGTGANGGGGGCTCGTCCGACGTGGTTATTGGTATTTTCGGTATTTTCATATTTTTATCGGATGGCATTCTCAAGTGGTATTCTCACAATTCTGGCTCGCTGGGCCACGTATAAAGTCTCTGTAAGCATTTTGAGATGTTTCGGGTCATTACGGCCCCGGACAGGGCCAGGGGTATTTTCATAATTTGTCACCCGGGGGCGCACCGGTCAGGTGCAATGATGTTATGTGGCTGTATATTCGACATCTGGAAGCAGTGAATTATTTTACGATGTTCTCCGGTATTTTCTCATCGATATTTCCACCTAATTCTAGATCGAGACGCATTTCCGAAGTTATATTGCGGAATGGCATTTGTTCTAATTTAATTGGATATTATTTAGGTGCCTTGGGCTTAATCTAATGAAATTGGGCTCTTGGGCCTAAAACTTATTGATTGGGCTGGATTTCTCTATAAATAGGAGTCCTAAGGCATTGAGAAAGGATTCGGACCCTTTTCGCATCTCCCAAGGCAAGACTTTCGCTCGAAATCGCGAGACTTCGTTTTTCAGCCACTATTCGCGAGAACTCGCACCAAAACTCGCGACCACCCTCATCTGGGTTACTATTCGCGAGAACTCGCACCGAAACTCGCGGCCACCCTCATCTGGATTACTATTTGCGAGAACTCTTGCCTGCAGTCACTATTCGCGAGTTCTTGCTCGTACAGTGTTCTCTGCGTTGCTCGTACACTGTCGGCTGCGTTGCTCGTACAGTGTCGGCTGCGTTGCTCATATAGTGCCGGCTGCGTTGCTAGTACAGTGTTTTCTGCGAGTTGTTGACCACAACTCGCGACTCCCACTTTTTCGAGCCCATCTGTGCGTTTTCGATCTTTTTTCGAGCCGTTTTTCCCCGTATTATCATTATTACCTCATTGTATTTGTACCGCTGATTATTATAGTGGAAACCAAGGTAGAGCTTTGCTCTCCCGAGGACGTAAGCCCACACATTGTGGGCCCAACCTCGTATATCGCTCGTGTCCCACAAACAATCTAATTTCGAGTAAATTATAAATTGACTGACCTAAAAATAAATACCCAAAATATTTTTAGACTAGATCAGCCGTAAATACAAACTCAAACTAATTCCAAACAAATGTTGCTTCGGGATTCGAAGTGGCAAGTTTCTCGGGTATTACGTTTCAGAGAAAGGCATCGAGGTAAATCCGGAGAAAGTCCATGCCATTGTTGATATGCAGCCTCCGCGAAACAAGCGAGAATTCCAAAGGCTGACTGGCCGACTGGCGGCACTGAGCAGGTTCATTTCTAGATCCACTGACCGGGCTCTACCTTTTTTCAGGACATTGAGAAAGGCTAGCCATCTTGGCTGGACCGAGGAGTGCGATCGGGCATTTTCCGACTTGAAGACTTATTTGAGCACTCCCCCGGTTATGGTGAGCCTGACGTGCCACGAACCCTTAGGGTTGTATCTGGTCGTGTCAGAAGCCACAGTCAGCGCAGCCCTGGTAACCATTGGGGATGATATTCATCGGCCTGTTTACTACGTTAGCCATTCCCTGATACCAGCTGAAACAAGATACACAACTTTGGAGAAGATCATGTTGGCCTTGCAGTAAGCTATAGCAAAGCTTAAGCATTATTTCGAAGGCCGCAAGATGTATGTGTATACCGATCAGCCTTTAAAGGCAGTATTGAGTCAGGCGGACTCGAACGAGAGGTTGGCTAAATGGAAGATCAAGATCAGCTCCATGTATCTGGAATTCGTTCCCCGAAGGGCCATCAAAGCTCAAGTCCTCGCAGATTTCGTGGTCGAAATGACCTGATCGCTTATATTCTTGAATCAAGAAGACGACCGGTGGGTCATATATGTTGATGGGTCAACCTTCGGAGGCAAGGGAGTGGGCATCACCCTCACTACGCTTCAGGGCGACGTTATCCACTCCGCAGTCAAGTTCTCATTCTCTGGGACGAACAACGTGGTGGAATACGAAGCCGTACTCTAAGGGATGACCTTAGCTCAAAAGATGGGAGTTGGTAAAGTGCGAATGTTCTCAGACTCCAAGTTGGTGGTAGAACAGTTCGCAGGACGATTCGAGACGAATGAGCCAACCATGAAATTATATCATGCGAAGGTCTTGGAGACAGCAAAGAAAATTAGGGAGTTCTCACTCGACCACGTGCCTAGAGAACAAAACAAGGTGGCTGATGCACTGGCGAGATTGGCTGCAGGCTTACCAGACATTGGACCGGGCACTGTATCGGTCCATATTTAGGATAGACCTTCGGTCGAAATCCCTGTGACCGTACAGTCATTCGATGAGGTGGGAGCCCTATACCATGAACTTCAAGATTTAAAGATCAATGCCATTGACTCCCCAGAGGACACCACGTGGATGGCCCCTTTTATCAAATATCTGACCAACGGCCATCTACCAGATAATGCATCAGAGGCCAGGAAAATTGAAACCCGCTCGATACGATATGTGCTCAATGACGGGCACCTATTCAAAAAAAGCTTTGAGCGACCGCTCCTGCGATGTTTATCCCCTTTGGAGGCTGAAGCCGTCATGATTTATGTCCATGAGGGGATATGCGGAATACATTCTGGGGCCCGATCTCTATATCATCGTGTCGTGAGAGCTGGTTATTTCTGGCCAACGCTCTTTGAGGATGCAAAGAAGTACACAAGACGCTGCGCTGTTTGCCAACACCATTCTCCAGTTCCTCAATTACCGGGGGCACCTTTATCGATGACCCAACTTCCTTGTCCATTTGACAGATGGGGAATTGATATCCTGGGACCGTTCCCTCGATCGGTCCAGCAGCGCAAGTTTTGCATAGTGGCAGTGGAGTATTATACAAAGTGGATCGAGGCTGAAGCGGTTGCCATCATTTCTGAAAAGGTGGTAAAGCATTTCCTTTGGAGGAACATCATAAGCCGCTTCGGGGTACCTCGAGCCTTTGTATCTGATAATGGACTTCAATTCCGCGGTAAGGCCGTTCGGGATCTTTGCGTCAAATTGGGTATCGCTCAGCACTTCTCATCGGTGGCCCATCCCCAGACCAACGGGTTAACTGAGGTCTCCAACAAAGTTATCCTGAAGGGGTTAAAAACCAAGTTGGAAGATTTAGGGGGAAAGTGGCCCGATCACATTTACGAAGTATTATGGGCTTACCGCTCCACACCCCGCTCAACGACCCAGGAATCTCCATTTTCTTTGGTATATGGGTCCGATGCGGTCAGTCCAGTGGAGGTAGCCATAAGGTCTCCTCGGATAACCCAGTATGACGAGCATTTGAATAATGAGCGAAGGTCTTTGGATTTGGAGATGGTTGAAGAGAAGAGAAACGACATCTATGCATGCATGTGTGCTTATCAAAGAACAATGGAGCGAGCTCATAACAGACGAGTTGTGCCCAGGGAATTCTCAGAAGGTGACCTCATTTTCAGGAACGTAAGAGTTCAGAGAAATGTGGGGAAGCTGGACAGAAATTGGGAAGGGCCCTATCGGGTCATGAAGAACCTGGGCGCAGGGGCATATAAGCTTGAGTATCTGGAAGGAGGCGAGATCCCCCGAACTTGGAACGTGATGAACTTGAGGCGCTACTTCATATAAGGTATTTGACATGTTCCATAACTCTGAATTTTAAATCCATTTCTCATAATTGGTATTAAGTGCAATGAATGCAATACAAAGTATTCCTAANGGTTTGAAGGATAGGAGATGAGCAACTGTGGAACGAGAATCGCCGGAGATTTCCAAGGCCGGGCAGTCTGTTGCAGAAAGTGATAATGGCCGCACTAAGGAAAAATCCTGACTTTTATATCGCGTACTGCTCAATCACAGGGTGACACGTCATCTCTGCAGGCGGCTGCAGTCTGACAGTCTGCCCTCCTTTGGTATATGAGAAGGCGTTAGCTATTGCAGAGCCTGGAATTACGCCCTTGCCATTCAACTGTTCCGGATTTCAAATTCAAAAATCCACATCATGAAACTTCTAAGTGTTGGATCAGTCCCCAGGGACGCCATTACGATCGGTTCGGGTACGAGTTTCCATAGTTGTAATCGGTCACATGTGCACAAACGATCTCGATTGTTGATCGAACCCCGGTAACCACCATGGCGGCGACCAAGTCCGAGGGGCTAGTGATGAGATCATTGGAACCTGATACCCCGAACAGGGTCAGGAGCTTTGGCCATGACAGCCCAAACAACGCAAACCGAACAAGGAGGCCCAGATCCAACCCGCGATTAGTGAAAGACCCATTTATATCATTTGGTCCGATCGATCTCATCTGGCGATCGGTCCCAAGCTGTGGGGCCCAGCTCCCCACATATGCCAGACCGATCGGTCCACTTCTTGCAGGCGCTACTTCGGGCCATCATTATTCATCACACGCAATGACAACTCGCGACAAACTTGCAGTAGCATGATTCGGCAATGGGTGTAAGCCACTAGAGGTCAAAGAGTAGCCGGCTGGCAACGTCGAAAGGTCCAGCGCCGTGCAATATCGATATACCTCCGATATCGGTAATGTCTTCTCAAAAGTCAGATCCTTTTCTACAGCTGGATTTAGAATTAATGGAAGCGAGTTAATGCGTGCAATGTTCACTGCCTTATCTCCGAAGGCAGTCAGTCATTACAGTATCTGCGATCATTTTCAGCCAAACAGGGTAGCGACACAGAACCTGCTGGCAGGAAGATAGCTTCATTTTTCCATTTCTCCTGCTTTTAATTCACCAGACGGCAAACCCACCTAGAATGCCGTTTGGATCCTTCTGAACCGCAGTGTATATTCTCATTATTCATTATTATAATTCCACCCTGCCCGTTGTGTACGCCACTCCTTTTTCAACTAAACAGATTTGATCGACCAAGTTGGAATTTCTGTAAGAGGCGTTGCTTTCGCAGATTCTGGAAGATTGAGTTATCGCATTCGAGATCTGGGTTGTAGGATTCTGGATTTTGGTAATGGGGAGCTCGGAGGGGAGAGTGGTTGCTGTCATAATGGTTGGAGGCCCAACTAAAGGTCTGGTTTGATATTCTTAGCTGCTTTTTTCATTCTGGTAGATGCTATTGTTCTTTCTTGAAAATATTAAAATTTTGCATGCATATCTTGAAATTGTGTATCTTATTTGTTTTTGCTGATCGTAATGTGGATCTGGCAAATGCAGGAACTAGATTTAGGCCATTATCGTTAAACATTCCGAAGCCCCTCTTTCCTTTAGCCGGACAGCCAATGGTTTATCATCCGATATCTGCCTGTAAATCGGTATTAGATGAGTTTAAGATGTTTTAACTGAAGATGTTTTGAGATTCTGCTCTTAAAATGTTAAAAAGTCGATGTGAATCGACCATTCTGCTGATTGAAGTTTATTCATTTGTTAGATCCCAAATCTAGCTCAGATCTATCTTGTTGGTTTTTACGAGGAACGTGAATTTGCTTTGATCGTCTCCTCAATTTCAAACGAGCTTCGAGTGCCTGTCAGGTAATGAAATTGGATTACTAGATCTTACTAGTTATGGAAGACTTTGATTCTACTTTATCGTTTTGCGTGTTAGGTACTTAAAAGAGGATAAGCCACATGGTTCAGCTGGTGGACTTTACAATTTCAGGGATCTGATCATGGAAGATGATCCGGTTCTTATTCTATTCCGATCTAAGAGTGAAGTTTTGGTTTCCCCTCATTTCTGGATTTGAATCTGTATATATCTTTTCTCTTTCTTGGTATAGTCACACATCTTCTTGCTGAATTGTGATGTTTGTTGCAGCTTTCCATTGCATCAAATGCTCGGTAATACCGCATTCCCGAATAGGAGTTTTCTTTTTAGTAATTGGAATAGAGATTCTCTAATGGTGTGTTGAATACTTTACAGGGGCTCATACGAGATACGGTGGGATTGGAACACTTCTAGTGATCAAGGTTCTTTCTGTTGCACATTCTCTGATGAAACCATGTTCTTGGTTCTAATTCATGGAAGTGGATACCTTTTCAGGTTTCTCCTGAGTCAGCAAACCAGTTTGGGGAACTTGTGGCTGATCCTGAAACCAATGAACTTCTGCATTACACTGAGAAGCCAGATACTTTTGTATGTATTTGTATTTATACAGATTGCTAAAAATCCGACAAATTTTTTCGTTGGCCCAATAAGTTTGGTTCATATGCAACAGGTAAGTGACCTGATAAACTGTGGGGTGTACATATTTACTCCAGAAATATTTACGGCGATACAAGGTGTATCGAAGCAACGAAAAGATACAGGTTTGTAATGCTACTTTGATTTTCAGTCTTTTCTTCTTCACTCTTCATGTTTATCTCATATGCAGCCATACTGAGACGAATGTCCAGCTTTGAAGCACTTCAACTTGCTAACAGGTCGAACCATTTTTTCGAAACAAAAAATTGATAACTGGCTCGATTCATAGCCAGAAACCCATTTATCCTTATATCTCTAGATTTTATCCATCTTTGCTTCTGATACATTATGAGTTGCAGAAGTGTTGCATCAGATTATGTGAGACTGGATCAAGATATTTTATCACCTCTTGCTGGGAAAAAGAAGCTGTATGTCTATGAAACAATGGATTTCTGGGAACAAATAAAAACTCCTGGGTGAGTGAGTTGAATCCATAAGTTCATTTTTTGGCACATCGAATGATACGATGGCTTGGTATGTTGTTGTGATTTGCAGGATGTCCTTAAGGTCTTCTGGGCTTTATCTTGCACAGTTCAGGTTCACTTCACCCCATCTATTAGCAAACGGAGCAAACAGAAGCACCATTTCGGGTGATGTATATATACATCCGTCGGCCAAAGTTCATCCAACTGCAAAGGTGAGAAATCGGTATTGATGATTCAGTTAACTAACTCAACATGAAGTAGATTATCAACTAGTTGACATTGTGTTTTAAATGGGCAAACAGCTCGGTCCGAATGTTTCTATCTCTGCGAATGCTAGGATAGCAGCTGGTGCTAGGCTTGTGAACTGCATTATTCTTGATGATGTTGAGATCAAGGTGAAAGTGAAACTTTTACATACCTAATCAATGCCTGCAGTAATTCATGCCTCAGGAAAATGCTGCCTGCATAACTATTCTTGATGATTGCTGCCTGCATAACTACTCACATATTCTTTTCCTTCATGCCTCAGGAAAATGCTGTAGTAATTCATGCAATCATCGGATGGAAGTCAACGCTTGGGAGGTGGTCCAGAGTTCAGGTAACACACAACAACCACAGAAAACATAAACCATACAAAACAGTTTATGTTTTAGATGAAACGCAAATCGCTAACACTTCTCATCTAAATTATCCCGCCTCATATTTCTTAGGCTTCAGGGGACTACAATGCAAAGCTGGGAGTCACAATTCTTGGTACTTGACAACTTATGCTCCTAAAAGTTAAGTTGATCTTATAAAGCTTAGTCTGAAACAGGTGAATCCGTGACCGTAGAAGACGAAGTTGTGGTGATCAACAGCATTGTTCTTCCAAACAAGACGCTTAATGTCAGCGTTCAAGAGGAAATAATACTGTAGAAAGTTGTTTGAATTTCACATGATCCCGTACAAGTTTCTTTTCATACTGATACTTATTGGAATGTGTTGTTTTTAATTATTTCTTGGATTGTTTCCAAACTTTAGGTTCACTCATAACCTATAATTTGGTTAAGGGGTCACTCTCTTCGGGTTTTTGTTGAAGCAACGGCAGCAATCACTGTCTAACTATGTTACATTACAGAAAAAATTAATGGGATATTTTTGCTCAATAATGCTATTGAAAAAATTATTTATTTGTTTATGGTTATCCGTGGATTTCTTATTGTTGTAATTTTTAACCTATTCCTATTAAACGTCGAACTAATCTAAACTAGTTTATTTATAAAGCATGTAAAGAACACACATAGTTAATGTGGTTTCCAATCACTTTATCTAAGCTAAGATAAAGTAATCCACTATCCCACCTACATTTTCAATTAATGAAATGAAACTCAATAATGTTTACAACAATAAGAACAAAACTAATAGAAGGCTCAAGTAACACAAAACAGTAAACACACGGTTTAACCGTAATGCACAGTTACCACCAACAGTCGTGTAAATGACTGTTACCACCGGATATAAGAGTCAAGGTTACAGTTCTTTCAGATCTTATGTAGATCTTATGTAGGACCAGAAACTCAAAAGACAAGTTAGTAATCGTCAAACAATAGTGAGACAAGTTTACCGTTTAGTGTTCTTGACGATATTAAATACAAACATTCACAGAACTCAAACTAGGGGTTCCAGTTCTGTGTTTCATACAGAGCAGAGAAGCGTGTATGGTCCAAGTTCAACACTTGAACAAGATCTGTAACAGGTTCGTCAAGGACGTCGTCTACAGTCTCAACAATGTAGTTAACTCTCAAGATCTCAGAGGTCGCTCAAGTTCAACACATGAACAAGCCGATCCCTAGTCTTTTCCTCATAAAGAGAATATAAGTCGCTGAAACTCAGGCAGAGTAACGCTCACACAGCTAGGATCACACAAGACAGAGCGTTTATAGTCGCAAGGATTCAAACACAATCAGAGCAGCGCAAGCGTCGAAAATGAAACGACATAGAATTAGGGTCTCGTGCACAGTGATGAAAAACCCCGATATTTATACTCGGGATGCACCGCCTTACTGTTGCACATGGACATCCCAAAGATTAAGTCCAGCATAGAAAGGGCAGCTCATTAAGTCCAGTCATCAGCCCAATCGACTCTTATCACAAGTTATTGTCAATACATATGTGTCAACTTGAAAGGATTCCCTAAACATGGTTACAAAAAGTGAGCCGAGTTATGACTCAAATTCAACACAAGACTCGATATAGTTAAAACTAAAGATGATTGGATCGAGACAACATTATACACACGATATGCCAAGTGATGGAACAATTCATTGTGGTTAATCGGTCCAATACGTGGCTTTGGATATGATCGGGCTTGGTAGTTTCAGAGCGATTCCGACGTATTCAATGGTCTTACGAGTTGTAAGGAAACTGCTAACCATTATTAAGTGTGGGTCAAAGTGAAATGCTTCCCATTTTAATGGAATCTTGACATCTATTGACTAGAAATGACGAAAGAAAAAAAGATGATCTAGTCCATGTAATATTCTAAAAAAATGGTTCTTCTCCTAGAGAAAGGGGCTTCACATTTTGAGTTCAACTTTTGACATGGAACTTTTGATTTCGACTTCACTATCTATATGAGACTTGCAACATTTCTCATCTTCCTTTATAATCCTATTTCAAGAATGTTTCTATTATTATCATGTAAACCTTATTCATGGTAAGAGTACATTGGCGGATGAAATTAACTCATCATCATTGTGGTTTTTTCACATTTTTTGTGATTTTGCACGTATAATTCATTGTTTGTTTTATTTGATTTTCAGCAAAAGTTGTCCCTAAAACAACTACAAATTAAAAATCGGGTTCTAATAGGTATTTTGATCAGAATTGAGTAAATCTTGTAACTCGTAAAAAAAACAATAATAGTTTTGGTGCCTTTCGTGGGGATGATTTGTTGATATCTATTGAGGATGAATACTCTGCTAGTATCACGATGCGATGTATCTGATATTGCCCGAGGGTATTTATGTCATTCTGATACCTCCGGGGCTTGACTAGCATAACTTAATGGTATTTTCGGTTTTCTGTTATACTTTCAGAATAATGCGATTTCAAGGGTAATCTCGTAATCTACGCATTTTGGGCCAACGTATAGGAATTCTAATGGCGTTTTGAGCAGTTTTGGGTAGTTCCGCCGAGAATGATGTTAGGGGTTTTGTTAATACATGACTTACGACGATACGGTCAGGGTCAGGCGATATGACCGATCGGACGACAATATCCTCTTGCCGTCCGGTACTCTACGAAGTGTTGCAGGATCGGTAATGAATTGCTGGAAGAAGGGTGTGCGATCGGTGTCCTTAGGAGAAATGTCAACGAAGGCTGCGCCATTACTCTAGGCGGCGGTGTGCGGCTTCGGCGTGCACAAAAGTCTTATAAATAGGCTCGAGGTGGGTGCGGTGAAATCGTAATAGATTACGATAAGATTATATGCGATTAAAATATGTAAAATGTTTGTCTATAAAAGAGAGAGGTCTGAAAGTGTTGATGGACAAGCTCGACGAAGAGTTCCTGATCAAAAGTTCATAGTGAATTCTTTCTGGGTTTGGTGTCCCGTGGGTTTTCCTCGTAGTTCTCGGGTTTCCCACGTATAAACTCTTGTTCTCTTTAGGTTACGACAATCATATACCAGCGGTATCATCACCTAATTATAAAACATCACAGAGCAGATTTTTACTCTTAACAGTTTTTTCATATTTTGGCATTCGGAAAGCACGTTAGTGAGTTTTTATGATATTATGAGCTATTTTCGGAGTATATATAGATGAAGAACTGATCAAGGGTATTTCTGGTTTTTTCTAGTATTTTCTGGATATTACGTATGATCAACATTCGATTGGGGTGCACTTCGGATAATCCGAGACATTCCGACATGTGTCCTAGTGAAATTGGGCGTTTTAAAACAACTTGAACCCAATTGGCTAAGGTTGGGCTCCTAAACCATAAATTGACCTATTGGACCCAACTTTTCTATAAATATAGATCCTTATGGCCTAGAAAAAGGTTCACACAAGCTTGCCTAAGGACTCGCGTGTGTTTGCAACCTAGGTCGTAATCGCGTGATCTTGTTATTCAGAGTCGCGAGATTTCGTCCCCCTGAGTCGCGTGGTTTTGTCCCATTTCATTGGTTGCGTAGTTTAGTATTTATTTCATGGAGACCTGTCAGAGTTCGCGTGAACTTGACAAGACACGTGTTTTTGAATTGACAACTCGCGTGCAATTGCTGTTTCGCGTGGATTTGGCAATACAGGGTCGATCGTGTGGAATCGCTCGTTCTTCAGATTTTATTCATTCAGATTTTTGATATGTGTTGATTGTAACTGTATACGTTAATTTGTCATTGTGAAAACCAAGGTAAAACTTTGCTCTCCTAAGGATTTAAGGTCACACATTGTGGGCCCAATCTCGTGTATTGCTCTTGCCCCACATTAATTGAATTTAAGATAATAAATGAAATTGTTTGTTCAAGATAAGACAAGAAATATTTTTATACAAGATCAGTTTGGCGCCGTCCGTGAGGAACCGAGACTTGGTCGTATATAGAGCTTTTATTCTAAGTTTGGATACTTAATATTATCATGATAATCCTGAATTCTAATGAACATGTTAATGAAGAGACTAAAATGGAGCCTAACCCTCAAGCAGTTAGAAATAATGATGATACTATGTTACCATGGGCTCAGTCATAACTTTCGGAAGAGCCCACGCTTCACGAAACCACAACTCAGCCTTCCTAGAGCTGGAATTCATCCAGAAGGGCCTCTATTGTCTATCCCTCGCCTCCTCGGTGCTTGTCAAGATGTTTCGAATTCCGAAAAGGGGGATGACTGGTCGCCCGAAGGAATGTTCATCTTCCAAAACACATGAGTCTATGATGAAACTGTATCATGCAATGGTCCTAGAGATATCCAAAGAGTTCAGCGAATTCTCGCTTGATGATGTAGCACAAGAACGTAATTAAGTTGATGATGCATTAGCTAGATTGTTTGCGAGAATACTGAACGTAGAACCAGTTACAGTATCGGTTCACGTTCCAATCGAATCGAAACTAAAAAAGGTGATCGAAAGGTTTATGCATATTTTAACCCCAACTTATACTCTAGTGAAATATAAGAGAAATATCAAATTTATGAAAAAATGTATCGGGGTAAATTAGAGTACTCATGACAGACCTGAACTTAATGTTGTTAATCTAGTTTAAACTCAAAGTAAAATATGAGGAAAAAGTGGCCGTTATATTAAAAAAGAAGAAGGATAACAAGATACAGATGGTACAAGAATTCAATAAAACATTCCTAATCTATTTGTCATTCTTCTCTCTCCTTATGTGCCTTTTCATCTTGTTCGGTACGGGCCGCGAGCTGGTTTTGTCTCTCTTTTTGATAAGCCATTATCTCATTGACTGACTTTTCCATCTTATCAAACATATGGAAATTAGGATCGTCCAACAACACAAGTTCATCCAAACAAGGTATCACCTTAAACTCCCCATCCATCTCCAATGGATCAATCCGATCCCATCTCTCGTCAAAAGGCGGAAGACAAAACTATATTGTCACCTGGCCCAGCATGTCTTGTTACTTGGAGATATAGACCCCATATATGTTATCTGCCAAGACAAATAACAAAGGGGATCGGACAAACCCTAAAAGCGACTCCCGCACCGATCCCTCCGTAGCAGCGCAGGCCTGAGCAAGACTCTTCCAATGGGCTTTTTTCTCTTGGGCCTGATGAAGGAGTTGGTTTAATTTGTTTCTCTTTTCTTGGGCAGAAGCTGGACTTGATTCATCTCCTCAGTCATTTCCCATGCCTTAAACTCCATCTCTGCAATCTGGGACTTTGCAGAATCTGTTTATGTTTGAGCTGCCTTATACTTTCTATCCATATAAGAAACTTGAGATGATAGGAGGGATATCTGGGTTCCTGCTCTAAACAACTAGCTGTCAAGTTTCTCCCTTTACGCCCGGACTGATACTAGTTCTTATTTCATTATTTTAACTTGCCTTTGAGCTAAGGCAATTTGATCATGAATTTCGTGGGGTACCGACAGGTCACTTAGAGCCTTGTGAATTGTGGATGCCACTGTCAGTCTTTCTCGCAATATATATGATATTACCCCGGGGTATTCATGCCATTACGATACCCCGGATGCTCTTCAGGCATAGTTAATTGGTATCTTCAGTTTTCTATTTAATTACGAGATGAAGCGGTTTTGATGGTATTTTGGTAATTTTGATGTCCCGAGACCGTATACGAGGACCCTTATAATGTTTAAATGGAGTTTCCACAGTTTGGGTCCCGAACGGTGCCAAGAGTATTTTCATAATTTGGCACCTGGAGAGCACTTGGCGAACTCTATCATATTTTAGGTATCTTCTTAGTGTTTGAGAGATCAAGAATGGTCTACGGTATTTTATGGTATTTTCTCGGGCATCACGTATCATCAGCGGTCGACGGGAGGTAATTCGGCGGTTCCGAGACATGATGACATTGGTCCCGGTAGAATTGGATGTTTCTGAGTGATTTGGGCTGAATTGATTGATATTCGGCTTCTGAGCCTAAATTTATTGGGCTGAGTTTTCTATAAATACAAGCCTCTAGACACTGAAAAAGGGTTCACACCCTTGTCACGTATTCCAAGGCAATGTTTTCGCGTGAACTTTCTCCGTGACTCACGACTCTTTGTGTGACTCGTGACTTTTTTTCAACCTAGTCGCGAGAACTAGAATTTGACCCTGTAGTAGCGACTTTTTGCTCTTAAAGCCGCGAGTTTGTGCCTATCCGCGAGTTTCTACACTGTTTCGTTGGTCAAAGAGTTTCGTATCTTATTTTGCGGAGACAGGCCCACGAGTTATTGCTCAGTTACGAGTTTTTCTAACCCCCCTCGTGAGTTTTTGGCAGTTTAAGCGCGACAGAGTGGATTTGATCGTTTTTCGAACCGTTTTCATTCGGATTGTTGATATTTCGGGGTTGTAATTGTATTCTTTGATTGTCATAGTGAAAACCAAGGTAGAGTTTTGCTCTCTGGAGGACGAAAGCCCACATAGTGTGGGCCCAACCTCGTATATCGCTCGTGTCCCTAAAATAATTGAACTCAAAATGATAAAAGAAATTGAATGATTTAAAACATATATCATAAAAAATTTGTTTGGCGCCATCCGTGGGGACGAGACTTTGTCCCATTGAGAGCTTTTCTGTTGAGTTTGGGATTTTATTATTGTCATGCTCCATCTTATATAAATATAATCCAAAGTGATACATGTTGCCGTACTCTATAAAATATAATACAAGACCGTACATGTTTTTATTATCTACCCTAATATATTTGTACCATTATAAGTAATCATTAGTGCTCAAATCTTACATGTTTAAAACACTTCTATATACATAAAACAAAACATGTATACATCAACATATACTTTTAAACACTTCTAAACATGGAAATTACAAACTTCAAACGATTTCCTAAACTTCAAAACATCACATAAACATCAAAGTTTACTAAGCGACCTAGCATAAGAATACTACAACATAACAAAACAACGAAACAAAAGCTACACGTAACTCTTTGCTCTTTCTTGACTTGTGGCAAACTGATCGACCTACTTAAATCTGCGTGTCGTCTTTACCTGGTGAGGGATGAGTGGTCATGAGACTATACCAAGATAAAATACAAAAAAATTAAACATATAAAAACAAAACAATCAAAGCATCAACATAAGAAATCAAAACACATATAGACTGCACTTTTATTTATCTTGCATTACCGGCATGGCGAGCTGGTAACCCTTATTAACCTTTGGATTAGGGATCATAACGATCAAGAAAACATAAAAAGCAATACTCAAGTATTGATTAGAAGGAGCCACCCCTCTTCAGAACAAATGAATATGGCAACATACATGCTTGGGATCCCCTTAATCATAATTTTGACTATGTCCACTTTCATGTTGCAGCAAGCTAGTTTGGTTTGTGGCTAATTCCATGGTAAAACCATGTTTCTAGAAGTATGTGTCAACCTCTACTCGAATTTTCACAAAACAAGACATTTATACATAAAAACGACTTGCTGAATTTTAGGTGCAGTCCAACTACATAAAACACTAGAAATAATTTGAGGGCTCAAATGAACATTGAATTTAATGTAAAAGCACTCATTGAAGTTATGCCCTCTTACAATGTTTTTGACAAGCAAAAACATTGTAAGAGGACATAACTTTATCAGAGCACTCAAACGTTTCGTAAACAGACATTAAAAGATACTCTGTAAATAGAGGAACAGTTCTGCGAGTGTTTGGAAATCATTTCATAACATCTTAACCTGTATTTCTATACCTATAAACTTAACATATATAGAATTTAGACTTGACAAGGAACAAAATCATGCGAGTTTCATCACAGAATTCGAAACAAAAAAGTAACAGTCAATTCATGAACATCAGCAACAAAACTGAAAATGCAGAAACTGTATTTTAACTTGTAAATCTCAATCATGCCACTAACCTTCAACTTTCTCTCTTTAAATTTTGTCTCCTAAATTAACTTTCACCCTAGGAAGGTTTTTCCCCCTCTGGTTTCGTAGAATTATCACTTATCAAAGACTCCAAATGGTTATGTTTATCTTGACCAAGTTATTCCAAATATCATATTTATCCTTTTGTTTTCTTATAATAATGAATAATGAATTGCTATTGTTTTATGTAGTATTTAGATTGCTTATTTATATCATAGACAATACATATTATGAAATTTCATTCCTGATACTATATAAACTATAGATAAAAAATACACCACATCTTATTTTCTAAAGATCAAAACTATTGCAATTATTGAGTATGTGTGTTCTATCTTATTTACCTTGTTAAAAATATGTGCTGTCACTTGGCCTTACACTTCTCCCATTCTTTCTAAAGAGTTTTGTCCTAAAAACTCAGAGTTTTCGTCTAAGAACAAATAAGGAGAATGTAGTCTAATATCATCTTATTTTTTCCATATAGCCTCATCTATTTGAAAGTTCTAGCTGTGTGTATAAGGTTTAATACGAGGTATTATATATGATCTTTGGAGAAGAAATGGATGGCAAAACAAAATCTTATTTAATGTTACGTAAATTGTATTCAGATTTTCACATTTAGTTTAAATATGTCTTGGTTGAGTTTGCTTATCATATGGTATCTATGAATTCCAATACTGTTTCTAAGTATGAGGGATGTAAATCTTAGACTTTTGAAACAAGAGTAAACGGCTAAAGGATTGGAGGAGAAAGAATGTGGCCAAAAAACAATACATTAAAATGATAAATAGCGGTACAAAGTGTAAACAAATTAGTCACTCCTTTATGTTTAATTTCCATCCAAGGTTAAGCGATATTCAAGTTCAATTTTTTAGTTTGTACCTATATTTTAAGTGAAATCAATTAGAAATAGTTGGAAACTAAAATAACAATGTGCAAATGTGTGATGGTTGGACATTATATGCAAGATGAACTAGTAAGGTATTATGTAATTGTTGCTTGTTCGAAAAAATTTCTAGTGTTGGATTTAAGTATTTATGGTGATTAGTTGAACATGTCTATCTTTCTAATTGAATCTAATATCCATGAAAAAATTAAATTTGATGCTTGAGAAATCCAAATTGTAAGTTAAATTCATTTTTCCACAACAACTTACAAATGTTTTCCATTTTTTGAAAAAACTCTAATACACTAAATTTGCAAAATGTGTTGGAAGGTTTTAAACTTCGTTTTAGGTGAATTTTGCTGAAAACTATAGCATTTGGGTGTTGATTTCACTTTAGATAATTTTAATGATTTTGGACATCAAATGAATAGTAAAAAGTTAACTAGTATGAAACATAGTTGATCTGCGTAATTATTTCATAGTTTTGAGCTATGTATTTTTGTTGCTGATTGAGTAGAAAGATGAAGTCAACAATTTATTGGTAGAAACTCATATTAATACTAATTTTATTATATCGGAATTAGTGATGATTGATTAATATAGATTGAATATTGCTACGAAGCTATTGACATGTATTTGAGCTGGAAGAAAAGATTGATATGATTTAGAAAGAAAGAAATTCAAGTGAGACATCATGATGAGATAGAAACAACCTATGGAAATGTTTTGTATAATACGTGTGATCTCGTCTAAAAATATTTTAGAGTGTTTATTCTTAGATCAGTCAAATTTTTATTACTCGAAATTTAGTTATTGTGGGGACACGAGCGATATACGAGGTTGGACCCACAATGTGTGAGCTTACGTCATCGGGAGAACGAAGCTTTACATTGGTTTTCACTATAATAATCGAGAGATAAAATTACAATGAATAAATATCGATAATTTGAGAGAAAACGGTACGAAAGCAATCAAATATGCTCCGCCACGACGAAACTGCTGAAACTCGCGAATGAAGGGCTGGCCGCGAGATTTCGTTCGAAATCTCGATTATAGTGATTGTTGTGGTTCGAAAACCGGGGGTGTCAACAGTCGACCGGTTCGTTGCAAGACGAACTCGGTTATTATTTGTTTATATGTGCAGAACGTTAATGATTCAAAGGTAAAGGGGGCGAAAAGATTTTAGAGTGGAAAACCTCGGAAGCGAGGAAAAAACCACTCGACTAAGGGCTAAAAGAAGTGCCCTTAGCCTGTTCAATAAACGAATCCATGATGATACAATGCCCTTAGCCCTTAGTACTAAAATATGTTACGGATTGCAGGGAAGCACAAGGGATTATAACAAGTGAAAACAACAGATAAGCGGAGTGAACACAATTGATATTGCCCGAGGTTATTTATGTAATTTTGTTAACCTCGGGGCTCGTCCGACGTGGCTATGTGGTATTTTCGGTATTTTTATATGTCTATCGCGAGGCGTATTCCAGGGGTATTTTCGTAATTCAGGCATGCTGGACCCCATATAAGGCTTCTGTAAGTGTTTTGAGATGTTTTAGGTCATTTCGGCCCCGTACGGGGCCAGGGGTATTTTCGTCATTTTTCACCCGGGAGTGCACCGGTCAGGTGCAATGATGTTATATGGCTGCGTATTCGCTATCCGAAGGCAAAGAACCAACATACGAGGTTCTCGGGAATTTTCTGATCGTATTCCCGACTAATATCTTGTCCGAAGTGGTTCCCGAAGCCTCGAGATCAACATGGCATTTATTATATTGTAATTTGGAATATTTAATTATTTTGGGCTAAGTGAAGTGAACTAGGCTTATGGGCTCAAGTGAATGGTTCTTGGGCTGAATTTCACTGTAAATAGGAGCCACAAGGCATTGAGAAAGGATTCGGACTTTTATCACGCTTCCCAAGGCAAAACCTGACCCCAGACTCGCGACCAAATCCACCCAGCCGCGACTAGACTCACCTAGCCGCGACCAGCCTGCATCCGCGACAAGTGACTAGTTCAACCAGTCGCGACCAGTGACCACCCGTCCAGTCGCGACCAGTGTCCTCTTGCGACCAGTGCCCTCTCGCGCCCAGTGGTCCTCTCGCGCCCAACCGCGTTGGTCGCGACCAGCCTGTCTGTCTGCACTGTTCACTCGCGTCCAATGGAACGCGACTGCAGATTTGATCGTTTTTCGAGCCGTTTTCGCCCGTATTATCATTATCATCTCATTGTAATTGTATTCTCCGATATTATAGTGGAAACCAAGGTAGAGCTTTGCTCTCCCGAGGACGTAAGCCCACACATCGTGGGCCCAACCTCGTATATCGCTCGTGTCCCCGCAACAATATAAATTACGAGTAAATTATAAATTGACTGATCTAAAAATAAATACCTAACATATTTTTAGACTAGATCAGTTTGGCGCCGTCTGTGGGGACTCGAGATTTTTATCCCATTGAGAGCTTTATTGCTGAGTTCGGATTTCTGTTATCATGACTACTCGGAATTCTAATGAAGATACTTTTGACGAAGAATTTGAGGCGGATCCTATTCCTCAAATTAATGATGATTTTGCTGTGTTACCGGGGGCTCGGTCGTCAGTTCTGGAGGAGCCCCCTGCTCAAAATGTGATTATTCGGCCCTCCCGGAGCGGGTTTTCATCCGGGGGGAACCAAGTTTTTATCCTCGATCACGCGAATGCCTGTCCAAATGTTATGAATTCGCACGAGTTGGCCGAGTTGCGGTCCGTAACACCGCCCACCTGCCGCCACCTGCAAGCTCTAGATCTGCTGATCAGACAGAACCCGATGAGGATTTGGAAGAGCGAAGGCGTACTTTAATCGCCCAATTAGTGCAAGTGGAGGCTCAAAGGAGAGCCCGA
Source organism: Utricularia reniformis (assembly GCA_009725065.1). Taxonomy (NCBI): domain Eukaryota; kingdom Viridiplantae; phylum Streptophyta; class Magnoliopsida; order Lamiales; family Lentibulariaceae; genus Utricularia; species Utricularia reniformis. Next base: position 83,458 of record RWGZ01001215.1, on the reverse strand, counting down.
AGGAACAATGCCACCCCGGAACCTGTTAATAATGTGGCCTCAGAGGATGATATTGATCGTGTTCCGGAATCACGAGCAAATGCCGCAGCAATCGAAGAGCAAAGCAACACTTTACAAAAGATTGGAGAGTTGATAGAATCAAAATTTAAGGAGATGAGCGGGAAGTTGGAGCAAAGCGAGGCTAGGATAAACCAGTTGGAGGCTAATCTAACTCTTGGCCAGGAAAGGAGGCGAGTGTACGGGGAGCACACCCGGGATACTCATCAGACCTCAGCTTACGAGGGAGACTATTTTGAGAATGAGAGGGCTAATGAGCCCATCGGTAATCGAGGAAAGGCATCACCATCTTTAGAAGTTTTGCAAAGTCCATGGAATACTTCGAATGCCCTATCTCCTTTTTCCATGGCAATTATCGGAGCCACTCGCTCCGAATTTATTGAAATACCTAAGGATCTTCCACAGTATCGCGGGTCGACTGACCCGCATGCTCATACGTCGAATTTGGAAATCCAAGTAAGTTTGATGAATTTCAGTGATGCGGCCATGTGTTTCGTCTTTGCCGCCTCTCTTAAAGAATCAGCCCTCCGATGGTTTAACCGGTTGCCGAAACGTTCGATCGTTTCTTATCAGGATTTTAAAGATCAATTCTATTCGGCTTTCGCGCCTTTTAATACGCCGATAAAATCTATTACTTCTTTGACAGCGCTGCGGTATGACTCCTCGGAGAGATTGTTGGGTTTTATTACCCGTTTCGAGGCCGAGTGTAGGAAAATACCTCGGATCACTGTTAGTGAGAAGGTTGGGGTGCTGCAGCTTATTCTAGCTGGGCATCCGTTATGTAATTCTTTGAATAGGGATCCCCCGGAAAGTATGGAGGATTTGGCTTTGAGATTCACACAGTACATCCGAGAAGATGAAGGTTTGCGAGACCATGGAGTAATCGAAGTGCGAGCATATGGCTCCCACAATAATGTTGCAAGTCGCGGGCCGGACAAGATTGTCCCACATCCAAAACCGAAGTTGAGAGCATTTCCCACATACAATTATGAGCAGATTTTTGCGATTATCGAGCAAAAGAAGGCAGGTTCACTTCATTATCCTCCTCCTTTGCATGAACCAACACCGGGGACTTACGAGTCCCAAGTATTTTGTCGTTTCCATCGGAGTTTTGGGCACGCAACCAATGATTGCCGTTAGTTAATGTCCGAGGTAGAAAGGTTGTTAGAATTGGGTCAGCTTGATGAACTGATCAGTACTGTGGAGGCTCTACCCGAGTATAAACTGGGAAAAATCGATATAAGTATTCTGGAGAGGACGGCACCCAAACCCCCAAGGGCCGACGCACCACGGCCAAATGAAAGAGGACGTGGATACGGAGGACAGCGTGGCCAGCGTCAAGGAGGTGGCCAGCGAGGATTCTTTAATGGTGGCAGACAGAATTAGAGAGGAGGAAGGAGAGGAAACAACTATCGTGGCCGCAGCAGGCATCAGCCGCAAAGAAATCAGCAGGGGTACGGATATGAAGCTTATCCACCAGCCCCCGCGAATCAGCAAGCATTGCCTCCTCCTCCGGTTGGCCCTAACCAGGGTCAACCTATTTTGAATGTTGAAAATGCCCAACCAAGATGGGGTAACCTAGGCCCAACATTATGACTATTGCGGGGGGAAAAAGCGTCGGAGATTCGAATCGCGCCCGTAAACGTTCCTTTCAGGCACTACACCAACAGGGGCGATTCATGGAAATTAACACGATCCAGTTGACGGACTTGGACAAGATGACGATCTCTTTCGGACCTGAGGATTTATCTGGGGTCCTCTCCCCACAAGACGATGCGTTAGTCGTCTCTCCTATTATTGCTAATCATCCTGTCTCACGAGTGTTGGTGGACACCGGAGCTTCTACCAATATTTTGACTCTTGCAGCTTTTGAACAGATGGCACTGAAAGGAACCACCCAACTCCAACCTTTGCACACAAAACTAGTTGGTTTTAATAATAGCGTTGTTGCGGCTGAGGGATCTGTTTTTCTGCCGGTGACTTTGGGCGATCCCGAAATATCAAGAACTTTGATGTTGGAGTTTGTGGTGGTGGATCTCCCTATACTCCCATATAATGCAATCCTGGGGAGAAGTTGTTTAAACTTATTCGGAGCTGTGGTGTCTCAACCGCATTTGATGATGAAGTTCCCAACACAGTTAGGGGTTGGGAAGATGAAGGGAGATCAAGAGCTGGCGCGCTCATGTTATAATTTGATGTGTAGGAGTGGTATGGATGGATCGAAAGCAAAGTCACATGTTTATATGGTGGAATTCTCATCTGATGAAATTATTGAAACAAATGACGGACCCTCTCTTAGGAAGTTTAACGAGAACGACATGAAGATGGAGCCTTTGGGAATCAAGACAGTGCCTTTATTTGCCGGCAATCTTGAAAAGACAGTGACAATCGGTTCCGAGTTGTCACCAGAGCTTGAGAAGGAGGTAATTTCTTTTTTGCGAAATAATGTAGATGTTTTTGCTTGGTCTAATCAGGATTATGTGGGGGTTGATCCCCAAGTCTGTTCTCATAGACTCAATGTTAACCCATATGTGCGACCAGTTCATCAGAAGAAGAGGAAGTTTTCCCCTGAGAAAGAGAGGGCGATTGATGAGGAGGTGGAAAGTTTGCTGCAGGCAGGATTCATAGAGCCCGTTAGATACACGGATTGGGTCGCGAATCCAGTGGTGGTCCCAAAGACGAGTGGTGGCTGGAGAGTTTGCATCGATTTTACTGATTTAAATAAAGCATGCCCGAAGGATCCGTATCCGCTGCCGGCCATTGACATGATGGTGGATGCGGCCTGTGGCTTTGAATTGCTTAGTATGTTAGATACGTTTAAGGGATATAACCAAATTTTCATGCATTGTGAGGACAAGTTGTTTACTTCATTTATGACAAACAAAGGCATTTTTTGTTACAGAGTTATGCCATTTGGGTTGAAAAATGCTGGGGCCACCTATCAACGTTTAATGAATTCGATGTTCAAAGATATGATCGGAAAGTCTTTGGAGGTTTATATCGACGATATATTAATAAAGAGTAAACATGGGGATAATCACATCCAGTATTTGAATGATTGTTTTGGGTGCTGAGAAAGTATAGAACGAAATTGAATCCGCTCAAGTGTGCTTTTTGTGTGAAAGGAGGCAAATTCCTCGGCTTTATGGTATCTGAAAGAGGAATAGAGATGATTCCGGATAAGATAACAGCTATCCAAGAAATGACCCCTCCGACGACTGTTAGGGAAGTTCAAAGGCTAACTGGGAGGTTAGCCTCATTAAATCGCTTCATCTCGCGATCTGCAGAGAGAAGTTTGCCGTTTTTTAAGGTTTTGCGTAAAACGAATCTTTTGTATTGGGACGACGAATGTAGCAGGGCTTTTGAGAGTTTGAAAGACTATCTGAGTAAACCACCGTTTATGTCTCCTCCATCTCCGGGAGAACCGTTGGGTTTATATTTGTCAGTGACAAAAGAGGCAGTGAGCGCTGCGTTGGTCAGACTTAGCGACAAAGAGCACAGACCGATGTATTATGTGAGCAAGAAATTATAGAGAGCAGAATCCCGATATACTGATTTAGAGAAGTTCGTATTAGCCCTGATTGTCGCCTCAAGGAAATTGAGGCACTATTTTCAAGGACATCATATTGCAGTCTTGACAGATCAGCCTATCCGAAGCGTGTTATCAAAGATTGATGCCTCTGGTAGGCTAGCAAAGTGGAATATCGAATTGGGCCAAAATCAGATAGAGTATATCTCCAGGCGAGAATTAAAGGCCCAAGTATTAGTGGATTTCATAGTGGAGATGACTCGGTCGGAGGAATTGGGTATTCAGGAGTATTGGGACGCCTTTGTCGATGGATCGGTGTCTGCCGGGCGAGCCGGTATTTGTGTTTATTTTAAAGAAAGGAAATCTGGTGAAGAACATGAGTATGCCGTAATGTTCCGCTTCCCTGCAACTAACAACGTCGCTGAGTATGAAGCCTTGATATTCGGTATTAACTTGGCGGTGGAAATTGGAATCGTTCGTTTGCATGCTCATTCTGATTCGCAGTTAGTGGTAAACCAGTTTGCAGATACTTACGCCACGAATGGGAACCATTTGTGCAGATATTTAGAAAAGCTCAGGGAGGCCACCAAGAATCTTAAGATATTTACGCTTACGTATATCCCAAGGGAGGAAAACACGCGCGCAGACGGTCTGGCAAAGGCGGCGACGATTTTAGAACTCTCCGATGAGTCAAAGATAACGACAATGATCCACTACCAGCCCTCTATCAGTCCTTTGGAGAAACAGACAGCCGAGGTGGCTTATTTGGAACTTTCGAATGAGACATGGTTTTTATTAGATGTCATAACCGACGAGCCATCTTGGAAGGATGCTATTGTAAATTATCTGATCAAGAGAGAACTACCCACCGACGAAGGTGAGGCTCGAAGGACTATGCAAAGAGCTACAAATTTTGTCTATGTGGATGATAAGTTGTATAAGAAGAATTTCGGAGGCCCATATCTTCGATGNTGCCCAGCTAGAATAAGCTGCAGCACCCCAACCTTCTCACTAACAGTGATCCAAGGTATCTTCCTACACTCGGCCTCGAAACGGGTAATAAAACCCAACAATCTTTCCGAAGAATCATACCGCAACGCGGTTAAAGAAGTAATAGACTTTATCGGTGTGTTAAAAGGCGCGAAGGCCGAATGGAATTGATCCTTGAAATCCTGATAAGAAACGATCGAACGTTTAGGCAACCGGTTAAACCATCAGAGGGCTGATTCTTTAAGAGAGGCGGCGAAGACCAAACACATGGCCGCATCACTGAAATTCATCAAACTCAGGTGAATTTCCAAATTTAATGTATGAGCATGCGGGTCAGTCGACCCGTGGTACTGTGGAAGATCCTTAGGCATTTCAATAAATTCGGAGCGAGTGGCTCCGATAATTGCCATGGAAAAAGGAGATAGGGCATTCGAAGTATTCCATGGACTTTGCAAGACTTCCAAAGATGGTGACGCCTTTCCTCGATTACCGATGGGCTCATTAGCCCTCTCATTCTCAAAGTAGTCTCCCTCGTAAGCTGAGGTCTGATGAGTATCCCGGGTGTGCTCCCCGTACACTCGTCTCCTTTCTTGGCCAAGAGTCAGATTGGCCTCCATTTGGTTCATCCTAGCCTCGCTTTGCTCCAACTTCCCGCTCATCTCCTTAAATTTTGACTTTATCAACTCTCCGATCTTTTGTAAAGTGTTGCTTTGCTCTTCGTTCGCTGCGGTATTCGCTCGTGGTTCCGGAACACGATTAATATCATCCTCTGAAGCAACATTAATAACAGGTTCCGGGGTGGCATTGTTTCTTCGGGCTCTCCTTTGAGCATCAACTTGCTCTAATTGGGCGATTAAAATACGTCTTCGCTCTTCCAAATCCTCATCGGCTTCTGTCTGATCAGCAGATCTAGAGCGTGCAGGTGGCGGCAGGTGGGCCGTGTTACGGACCGCAACTCGTCCAACTCGTGCGAATTCATAACATTTGGACAGATATTCACGTGATCGAGGATAAAAACTTGGTTCCCACGGATGAAAACCCGCTCCGGGAGGGCCGAATAGTCACTTTTTGAGCAGGGGGCTCCTCCAGAACTGACGATCGAGCCCCCGGTAACACAGCAAAACCATCATTAATTTGAGGAATAGGGTCCGCCTCAAATTCTTCGTCAAAAGTATCTTCATTAGAATTCCGAGTAGTCATGATGACAGAAATCCGAACTCAGCAACAAAGCTCTCAATGGGATAAAAATCTCGGTCCCCACGGACGGCGCCAAACTGATCTAGTCTAAAAATATTTTGGGTATTTATTTTTAGATCAATCAATTAATAATTTACTCGAAATTAAATTGTTGTGGGGACACGAGCGATATACGATGTTGGGCCCACAATGTGCGAGCTTACGTCCTCGGGAGAGCAAAGCTCTACCTTTGTTTTCACTATAATAATCAAGCGATACAAATACAATGAGATGATAACCGTAACACGGGCGAAAACGGCTCGAAAAACGATCGAAAACGCTCAGTCGGGCTCGAGAAACTGGCAGTCGCGAGTTTTGGGCAACATCTCGCAGAAAACACTGTACTAGCAACACAGCCGGCACTGTACAACCAACGCAGCCGACACTATACAAGCAACGCAGCCGGCACTGTACAACCAACGCAGCCGACACTGTATGAGCAACGCAGCCGGCACTGTACAAGCAGAAACTCGCGAATAGTGACTGCAGAGTGGAAATCTCGCGAATAGTAACCCAGATGAGGGTGGCCGCGAGATTTGGTACGAAATCTCGCGAATAGTAACTGCAGTGGGGAAATCTCGCGATTTCGAGCGAAAGTCTTGCCTTGGGAGATGCCAAAAGGGTCCGAATNAATGACACCGTTTTATGAACGGGTCAAATGTACGACGGCGCCGTCTTATGGACGGGCCGAGTAAGTGTGATGGCCCCGGGTGCAAGTATATACCGGCGGCGAAAGTATGATGGCCCCGGGTGCAAGTATATATTGGTGGCGAGAGTGTGATGACCCCGGGTGTAAGTGTATACTGGTGGCAAAGATAGATTGGTGAATGCAGAACGGTGGACTTATTTTGAGTATCTACTCATTTTAAAGAGGCGTTCGCCTTAGAGTTATTGCAGACTTATACAAGCTCCGCTACACTGGGGACTTTTACGCATCCTTATTATTATTATATGCGTTATTATTGCGCTTCCATACCGGAGATTCATATATATTCTTATTATCTCGAAAGCTTATCTCTTGATTTGGATTATTCGGAATTACATATTTCTTGAAGAATGTGGCGAGAAAGGAAAGTTAAGAAGAGGAGACGTTGTGTTAATTAGAGTGTGTTTCTTTATTGGAAGTACAGTGGAGAAATTAAAAGGAAAAACGAAGGCAAATTTCATATATAAAAGGGGAATACAAAATGCGGAGAGTACAGAACTGAAGAAAACGGATATGGAGGTTTATTTCTTCTTCTTGGAGCCCGAACTTTCACCGGTTTCGCTAGGGCGCTTTCTTACCAGCTTAATTGTCGAGGAGGGAGGATGAGTCTATTTTCTTTAGCCATCGCAACGGTCAACTTCTCGGGAATAAAGCCCTCCATCTCGACCCCATGGCGCTCCCGAGCTCCTGTCACACTAGCAGGAACGTATAATGAGGGGTCACGTTGACCCATCACCTCCTCGTCTTTAAGAAGGTCTCCCACGAGGGGACCCACCGGTTACGGGAATATTGCGGCCAACCTTCGAAATGCGTCAACCGATGGGCCCTCCTCGGATATTTTGACCTCCTCTGAATATAGCTGCTGGTGCAAGTCTTCCTCCAAGTTGAATTGGAGCACCCCGAACGGATCCCCCGAGCAGTCTAGTTTATCTTCTGCATCCACAGGCTCGAACTTACCGGATAGACTGGGATCAAGTCTTCCCCTCTCTTCAGGAGTTAGGGATATGCCCAAGATTCTTTGTGTCTGGACACTCCCTCTGAAAAAATAAAGAGCACACGAGGTCGCGGTAGCTAGGGCCGCCAGGTTTCTGAAAGTCGGAGAATGCACTGTATACTCCCAGATCAGTTTCCGAAAACAATCGTTGATCTGGGACGGCAACCTAGCGGCTCGAGCCCGAAGACTGTCCACGGTGGATTGGAGGGACTCATTCTTTGATTTTAATTCCTTGTTCTCCTCCAAGGCCTTCCCGAGAGCCTTCTTATCAGCAGCATTGGCATCTTTGGCCTTTTTCAACTTGTCTTCGGTCTCAGCCCTAACCTCCTTCAGTTTGTCTTGAGCATATTTTTCGTTCGTTTTGAGGGTGTCGATCGATTGCTCAAGAGCATGCCTTTTCCCAATATGAAATGCCGCACACTCCGTCAACTCGCTACGATGAGCCCGGTTAAGAGCTTCGATCGCCTTGTTATTTTCCTCTCGGAGCGCCGCCATCTCTTGGGCATGCTTTTCCCGCTGATTCTGCATCAATTTTTCTGCGGCTTTCTTCGTCTGCTCTCCTATTATATCCGGGCTGTCAAGCTCCGAATGCCTGAGCATGCAGTACTCCCCTATTGCGGCTGCGGTGCTCATCTCTACAACCGTCCGCTCCATCTGAAAGAAAAGCAAAAACCACCAAAAAACATATAAGATACGGATGGAACAAAGAACAAATAAGAACGGCCGATTTGATTACAAACCTCTCCGATCATGCGACGCGCGTTCGCAAACTGACTCATCAACCGACCGAAGTCGGTGAATACCGTGTGGTCATCTCGTCCACGCGGTGGTAGTGACGGGTTCCTTTCAAAATATGTCAAGGCTGGCCTATTGGAAACGCTATCACCCCTCGGAATCCGAAAGGTTACTCCGTCTTTTACAAGTACTAGGCCAGCCTGACGCCCCATCTCGAGCCATTCCTTTACCACGTGCTTGGGTATATCCCTTATTCGGAAGGCGTCGAGGAACTCGGCGGTTAACCCACTTTTCCTAGTAGGTTCCGCAACCTCAAAAACGGTGGAGCCCCCCACCGATCTTTTTCCTTTGTCCAAAGAAGCCCCTTGATTTGTCTTCTCTTTCGGACGGGCCTCCCGGATGATCTCCTCCACCAGAGGGTCTATTGACTGACCCCCACTTATTTCGCCCTCCTCGTCGTCCCCGACAATGTGCACTAGTGTCTCGGCGAAATCATACATCCCTTCATCGGGGGAAAATTCCCTAGCAACAAGCTCTAACCGCCGAGACATGGGAATTAAATCTTCAGGGCTCTCGGGGGCCTCTGTAGCCGGCTCATCTCCGTCGGGCGCGGGATTCTCAGTTTCTGGAGCCGGAGGTGTCGGAGTAGCTGGACGGACCTCTTCCAGCTGCGGCGCATTTTCTCGCAAACTCCGAGCTAACTCATCCGCGGCAGTGCGATTCCGAGATCCGGGCGCCATCTCGAAAATCAACTCATCTTTCTCTCAGCCTATCACCCAATCTCGTACGTCCTTCAGGGGGAGCCATTATCTTATCTGCAAAATAAGCAAGCGAAGTAAGAAAAACTGTTGAAGGACTATAAATATATACGTGCTTGTTTGGAAAGGTTTCCTTATTAAGAAAGAGTTGTCGAGATGATTTTTATACATTAAGGCGGGGTCTAGATACCTAAAAGTTCCCTACTAAAATGGGCGGGAGCCGGAAGGACTTTGGAGGCAACCAGAATCGGGGCGTAGAAAAGTGTTTGCGGTGTCCAGTCGGCGCCGTCCGATCTAGCACAGGCGGTGAGAATCTTCTCTAGGGCTTTCGGAGTTGCGGATCGCGGAATAGGGTAACAAAATTCCGGAAGGAACGGTTCCCCTTCAATTGGGAACCGCCAAGGAAGGCTAAGCGCAGATAGTCTGGTAGAGCCAAGGCAAGTGACAAAAAAGAAATGCTTATTCCAGTAATGATTGGATGGGGAGTTTGAAAATGGAAAAGGGCTCTTTTTGTGCCTTAGACGGAAGAAGACACAGCTATGAGCCCCATAATGGACAGTGGAGCTGACTTGGAATATCTGGAAGAAGGCGTCGACGGTCAGCAAAATCTCGTTGGTCTCCATGAAAATGATGAAGGCAACCACCAGGGATATCGAATTCGGACTCAGCTGAAAGAGGTGGATATTCAAATGAGTTAAGAGGTTCAAAATAAATGGGTGAAGCGGAAAGCGGACACCACACTCTAGATATTCAAGACAGATAGTGTGGGTACCAACCGGTGGACGTAGGATCCGATCAGAGGGACCCGGTTGATAGATGACACAGTCAGGAGGGAAGTGGTAATCTTCCACCAAAGATTTCCACTTCCGAGGGTGCATGGTGAAAGGCCGGTCAAAAGACTTTAAGACACCGACAGCAGAACTCCGAGAACCGGCCGTATTCTCGAGACGTGTGAGCCGATCGAAAAAATGTGGATACGGGTTTGTAATTGGAGAGCGAAAAGCAGAAAAGCTCGAATTAGAACTCCCCGAGTTGGATGAGGAGTCCGAGGAATGAGAAGACGAGGCATCGGAACTCGAGGAACGAGCGGAGTCGGAAGACATGGTATGGAATTCTCGAAATTAAGGTTTTTGGAATTTTTAGAAATTTTTCAAATTTTTATAAGTGTCTCGCGAGGTTTCGTACCAAATGGCACTGTTCCGTCGCGAGATTTCGTTAAGGTTTTAAATATGATTTTACTGTTCGGTCGCGAGGTTTCGTTATCAGTATTCAGTCTGTGATTAACTGTTCCGTCGCGAGGTTTCGTACCAAATGTCGCGAAGGAATTAAGTCGTCAGGGTCGTNTGGTGATCACTCGGCAGGTCGATCCTTGGCGAACAAGGTTAAGAGGGCCTGTTATTTTTGGCCAACATTAGTGAAAGATTGTGTGAATTTTGTTCGGGCTTGTTCTGCATGCCAGTTCCACTCGAACGTGCATCATGTACCAAGAGCCATTATGAAACCTTTACCGACAACATGTCCTTTCGATATGTGGGGCATCGATATTTTAGGGCCGTTTCCAAAGGCACCCAGCCAAAAGAAGTTTTGCATCGTGGCTGTGGAGCATTTCTCCAAGTGGATAGAGGTTGAAGCTGTATCACGCGTTCGGGAACAGGAGATTATCAGTTTCCTTTGGAGGTACATTGTGTGCCGATTCGGAATTCCCAGGATTTTGGTGTCGGATAACGGAACGCAATTTGCCGGTAAGAGAGTAAATGAATGGTGTGATAGTTATGGAATTGAACAGCGGTTTACCTCCGTGGCACACCCAGAAACAAACGGGCTTACAGTGGTTATCAATCGTATTATCTTACAACAACTGAAAACACAGATAGATGAATCCAAAGGCTCTTGGGTGGACGAATTGCATTATGTGATGTGGGCGTATCGGACATCACCGGGGTCCACTACCGGATTCAGCCCTTTCTCTTTGGTATATGGCTCCGAGGCCATGTCTCCGGTTGAAGTAACTATTTTATCAGAAAGAGCTATCGCTTATGACGAGGTGTTGAACGAGGACATGAGAAAATTGGACCTTCATTGCGTTGATGATATCCGCGATTGATGTAGTCTAAAAATATTTTGGGTATTTATTCTTAGATCAGTCAATTTATGATTAATTCGTAATTTATATTGTTGTGGGGGCACGAGCGATATACGAGGTTTTGCCCACAATGTGTGGGCTTACGTCCTCGGGAGAGCGAAGCTCTACCTTGGTTTTCACTATAATAATCGAGTGATACAATTACAATGAGATGACAACGATAATACGGGTGAAAACGGATCAAAAAACGGTCGGATATGCAGTTGCGTCGCACTGGACGCGAGTGAACAGTGCAGGCAGGTGGACTGGGCGCGAGAAGGGCACTTCTCGCGACGAGTGGAGGATTCGTCGCGGCTGGGGGGAATGAGGCCGACTCGTCGCGACTGGGGGGGCTGGTCGCGAGTAAGGGACGACTCGTCGCGGCTAGTGCTTTGGTCGCGAGTAAGGAGTTTGGTCGCGACTGGAGAACTGGTTTTGCCTTGGGAAGCGTGATAAAAATCCGAACCTCTTCTCGAAGCCTTGTCACTCCTATTTATAGAGGAATTTAGCTAGAACTCACCCTCTTGGGCCCATAAGCCTAGTCCACCTCACTTAACCCAAAATGATTAAATATTCACAATTATGATATAATAAATGCCATGTTGATCTCGAAGACTCGGGAACCAATTCCGGACAAGATATTAGTCGGAAGTACGATCAGAAAATTCCCGAGAACCTCGTATGTCAGTTCTTTGCCTTCAGATAGCGAATACGCAGCCACATAACCTCATTGCACCCGACCGGTGCTCTCCCGGGTGGCAAATTACAAAAATACCCCTGGCCCCGTCCGGGGCCGAAATGACCCGAAACATCTCAAAATGCTTACAGAAACTTTATACGGGGCCCAGCGAGCTAGAATTGCGAGAATACCACTTGAGAATGCCATCCGATAAAAATATGAAAATACCGAAAATACCAATAACCACGTCGGACGACCCCCCGGGTAAGGATAAATACAGGAGAATATACCTGGGTAATATCAATAGTCCCTTGGTTTTCAGATTCAGATTCTGAGTCGTAAACCACATTATATCAGCTCGTCTAGAAATCCAGAACTCGTTCATAAACTTTTAACAATAACATGAATAAGGTCAAAGTCATCTTGTTATTACTAACATAATCAGATTTCAAGATGAATTGAGAATTTCACGCTTCTTCAACTTGGAGTGTATGCTCTTGTACGTATCACTTTTTACTTTGCATACTAATGCGCTTCGTTATTGACTGAAATTATGATGTATCGTTTCAATTTGTTAGTATTACTCGATCAAACTTAGAAAATATTTCTCAACTGTCATCAAGAGGTTTTAGTTCCGCCTTGGGGCTTTCGCTTTCTTCTTAGTCAATGTCTCGCTTTTCATAACTTTGAGTGTTCGCTCGACTCCTTAACTCCATAATTCAATCTTATTCCCGTCGTATCACATATTTTTTCCCACAAAACATCCAGTTCATATATTCTTTCCCCTTCATATGATATCCCCATGTTCGAACAAGAACATCACTTTCCCATCTCCGCCAGGAGGTCGGTACTTACTCTTTTGTCAGTCTCACTATTTCGGGGCAACTATTATAAGTTTATGGTAGATCATGTGCATCTTATATATGCAGCTCAATTACTGGCTATCTGTAAAGACCATCGTCTATATAGCATGTTTGCATTCTTAGTAAGGGGCCGTTGAAATAAACAAGGCAATGTGTTTAACATGAAGAGTAACATTTGAACTCGAGTTCGAGTTCAAAACTTTGAGGCGAAATGATGACTTATTGTCCCTTTTAGATAGGATCCCATAAAGAGTAAAGTGTCTCTAGCCGAATTCTAAGTATACAATGTAGGGCTCAACTCGATAATAGCTTTGACGGTCGTCGAATATTATGTAAACATACCGATCGAGTTAGGGTCGTTACCTTCCCTCTATCCCTTATAAGAAGGTCAAGAAAAGTCCTACTTTCGTCTTACACCCATATGTTTCCTTTGATAAAAGAAGTCCCGATTCCATATGAGATTGATACTCTCAATCTTCGAATTTAAGATTTGCCTCTGCTTGGTTCCATCTATAATAAAACCTTACAAGTCAATCAATCCTGATGGATATTGCAATGTTCCTGTTATCTCGAGTAAGAAAATCTATGCCGTCCATAAATCATCTTTACAATATCTCTAATGGTAAATAATATAATCCATGTCATGCTCGCAATAATTCTCTAAGCCGTATGACCGTAAATAGCTACGCACGTGTTAAACAACAACATGCTAATATGTATCTCTCATAAATAATGAACCCGAGCCATCCATGAAATACTTAAGGCCCATTCGCAATGTGATGAAATAGTCTACTCCATTATGGGGTAATTACCTGATCACTTTCGTACGGATCCCGATTAGGCATCTCTCATCGTAAATCAGATCATAACATGAGATTCCTTACTTAGTATACATAAGGGAATTGAAATTGAGTGTTCAACCATATTTAAGAGAGCGATCTAAATACGTCCACGGCAGTTTCTTGGTTCTTTAAACCATAACAAAAATGCTAGGAACTCATGAGACAATCACTGGATACACCATTTATATGAAATAAAAATATGTGCTCGTCCACTTAACATAGATTCATCATGTTCATCGTTGACATAAATAAGCGCCCAACAATAACCTGATTCTATCTCTTTAACTTATCTTCGTGTCATCCGGAGAACGGGCGAATGAGACAACGTTGTCCGGGACAAGGATACCTCTTCATGTGAGCGAGTTTTCACAACTTATCAAATGACTATTTTGTGCTATGGAAGAGACAAACGTCTTTCTTTACATCTGTCCGAAACAAATCCACTTCGTATACCGCTTTAGAATCTTTCTCGAGAATTTTTCTGTATAGATTTGCTCATTCACCATTAAACAAACTGTCGTATCGTAAGCTATGAAAACNATTTTCTTTCGCACCACGACCACCTTCTCAACGGTGACTTCCACTAATTCTGTTCCCTTGGTCTTTCTCTCTCCAACCTCATCCCAGCATATTGGTGTTTCGACACTTCCTCCCGTACAACGCCTCATATGGGCCATGCCAATATTGCTCTGAAAACTATTATTATACGCGAATTCTAAGTAGGAAATCTTCCCAACAACCCTTGAATTCCAACACGCATGCCCGTGACATATCCTCCATGAATTGGTTCGTTTTCTCGGTCTGACCATCCGTCTGTGGGTGATAGGCTGTGCTCATGTTTAATTGAGTTCCGATTGACTTCTGTAAGCTTTGCCAAAATCTAGACGTGAATCTCGGATCCCTGTCTGACACAATATTTACTGAAACTCCATGCAACTTAACTATGTTATCCACAAATATTTTGTCTAGTCTGTCTACTCCGTATGTTGTCTTGACCGCTAAGAAATGAGCCGCCTTTGTTAGGCGGTCAACCACCACCCATATTGAGTCGTTTTTCCGTGGGCTCTTGGGTAATCCTACCACGAAGAACATGCCGATGCTATCCTATTTCCACTTCGGAATTTCCAAGGGTTGTAGCTCGCCCCCTGGATGTTGGTGTTCGGCCTTGACCAGTTGGCAATTTTCGCATTTGGCCACAATGTTCGCAATCTCATTTTTCATTCCATTCCACCACCAGTGCGTTTTCAGGTCCCGATACATCTTAGTACTGGAATGGTAGTGGAGCATGGAGCATGATTTTTCAAGGCTGGTAGTGGATCTTTAGATGAATCAACAATGGAAATTGTTGTGGTATAAAAACCATGGGTGTCAACAGTCATCCGGTACGTTGCGAGACCAACTCGGTTTTAATTTATTTAGTGTGGGGGAAAAGATTATGAATGAAATAGAAAAGGACACGGAAAATCTAGAGTGGTAAACCCTGAAGAAAAAACCAACTTGACTAAGAGATAGAAATACCCTTAGTCGATCCACTAATCCAACCGTTCATTACAAAACGCGAAAGTTAATATAAGAGTCACTAAGAAGAGAAAAACTCAAGGAAAAATAGCAAGAGCTTAGAGGAAATCTAATCCTTTTTCCGTTTTCCAAGTGTTCCTTTTATACGCCTCCCCAACTGTGTGATTACTAGGGTGTCGTTTTGTGCTTGTCCCATGCGGCTAGGTCGGCCCATGTTGAGCGGGAAAGTAGTCGGGCGTGACTCTATATTGTTGCGCGGCGCCAAGATTTCGGCGCTACTAACCGGTTGTCTCCCGACCTGAAGGAGGTTCGTATGACTCAGTCAGGCACGCATCTGACAGAATTGTCAGAGGTTGTTGTCACATGTTGAGGAATGTGGATGGCCCGAAACACAGTCTGTGTGATCTGGACCGATCGGTCCTGATGAGGGGAAAAACGCACAACTCTGGCGTTCGGCCCCCGATCGATAAGAATAGGCTTTCGGGCCCGCCTGTTATCGTCGGGCCATTCATTCACGAGAGTTGGATCTGGGGCCTCCAAGTTCGGCTTATGTCACTTGGGATGGCCTGACAAAGCTTGGGCCTAATCTGGTTTGGGGTACCGCGTTCCGAAGGTCTCATTAGAAATGAATCTGAAAACTTTGAATGACATGATTTTGAACTCTAAAGGACCTAGAATGGTTGTTCACTGTGGAGATCTGAAGGCTCTTGTGGATGCTAAATCTCCAAACGACACTCGTATGCTTTCAGATTTGCAACAAAATACTCCGACAAGAGATTTTGAATGCCATTATGTAACTACATAGTGAGGCTTGGGACAGCTCATGAGTTAAATGATGAATCCATGAGAAGTCGAAGCGGTAGGCACGAGAGCTATAACTTATTAACTTATCAAGACAAATCAGGCATCCACGTATCCTATTTTTCATTTCCAAAAGAACCTGAAGGCCTTTGGAAGGCTATGACAGATAGATGTGATTCAGGCAGTAAATCAAGCTCTGTCATAGAAGGAATTTTTGTCACAGTAAATCAAGGTTTACATGATGAAGATGATCAAGATAGTTCAGAGGGATTGCCATCATCATGGTTGCAAGAATCGCTTGAGCATGTGGACGACATATTGGATTTCAAGCCATTTGATTTTGTTTATGCTGCACACAACATAAGATGTTTTATTATATCAAACATATTTCAAAACATTAATACACAATTTTTTACATTCGGTATAGTGAACATCACTTTCGTGTCGTTCTTGTTCAAAAATCAATTTTCTTATGTTTCCGTATATACTTTCATCAATTTTGTTATCGTAAAAATCGTATACATCCATATCGGTCTTCTAAAACACCATATTTTATCGTTGGGGACCAAATCTGTCAAATTATTTAAACTTTGGGGGACCAAATTAGCCATTCAAAAGTTTGGGGATTAAATTTGCCATATTTTGTAAACTTTGGGTACCCTTAACAGTGTTACGGACTAAATTTGCCAAAATCTCAAAACATTGAGGATCAAATTTGCGTAATGTTACTTTAGGAACCAATTATACTACACACATAAAACTCGACGATTGGTTTTGCCAAAATTATGGTTTGGAGACTGGTTTTGGCATTTCAAAACTCTGGGAATTGGTTTTGTCCAAATGTATAAAGTTTAGGGACTAAATTTGCCAAAACCTGAAACTTTTGAGACCAAATTTGCCTTTTGCCCGTTTATTTTCTTTGTACTCATTTTCTCCATTTTGTTCTTATTGTTAGTTTACTATTTAAAAAACAATTTTTGTTACTCATTTTACTACCATTTCATTACTTTTAGTGATAACAAGTTTTCTTTACATCCCCATTCTTCCTTCATTTCCTATCGGAGCTTCCCGACTTGGGAAATTAGTTTGGAATGATTATCAACAATGACAGACCACCGTTCGTAAAGCATGCATCCACAATGATAAGGGCAATGTTGAATTACTCAAAACACTTCTAATAATATCCACTAAAGTGCGATTCAGCCTTTCAAGCATGCTAGTGTTCATTATTTGATAGAAACCGAATATCGAACCGCATACTGAAATTTTTTTACCCAACCGATACCGAATTATGAAATCGGTATTCGGTTTTTAAATTTCCGCCATTTCAGTTTTAGTTCGGAAAAAAAATTCGGTATTCGATAATCTACCGAATACTGAAGTTAACCTTTTATTTAATTATAAAATAATATTTTTTTATTTAATTATATAATTAAATATATTATTGATAAGAGCATCCGTACCCGTACCTAGATTGAGTCTTTAGAACAAGTGGAGGCCCAAGACATGTTGGGGTAATCCACGTGAGAAGGAACAAACCTACGCATGTTAGGATCTATTACTTAGCAATAGACCATTTTTGGAAAGAATCAACAAGGCCCGATGGGCCACATGGCTAAGGAAATGGAAGGAAGAGTGCATGGATCATTCGCTTGATGGTAATCGGGTCAGGTGACCTATCTGGTCAGAACATCAGTTATGAGCGGACAGAAACTGACAAGGCGTGAATCGTTTTATTTGTTAGAGCGGTTTAATAGTGGTTCCCTCTCCACATCTATATAATAGAGGTGAATCCACAAGCTACAGATGAGCTTTTCGGAGCATGCAAGCCCCTTGTTAGTTGCATCGCTCGTTTATTCATTTCATTGTTGTAGCCTTAGTAATTTTCTTAGCCATGCAGATTGTATGCGTTATTGATTGGTAATACATTGGCCAAGAGTGTTCTTACTATTGGTCATGTGGTGTAATAGCTAGGAAAAAGGTATGTCGGGATGATAGTAGGGAATATAGTGATAAAGTCTAGAGGAGAAATAATGAGGGATACGGGAACGAAAGAACGATAAAAAGAAACGAAAAGATTTAAATGAAAAGCATGAGATAAAGGAGGGGGGAAAATGAAAAGAAGGAGGGGTCAAAATGTAAATTAGGGAAGTTAAAACATCTATAAATAGGGGTTAGAAGGAGCCCAAAAACCCAAGCCATTTATCTCTAAACCGAAAAAACGTACGGAAAAAACGCCAAAACATCAAATTATCGCGGAAATTTCCATCCAGTGTCTTTTTGTCGCGAAAATTCGAACATCAATTTTTATCGCGGATTTTTGGGTAAGAACTTTGTCGCGGAAAAATTCCATGTTGAATATTATCGCGGAAAATTTCAAAGAGGAAAATTGTCGCGGATTTTCAGAGCTTGCAAAATTGTCGCGGAAACTGAATTACGTGTTGTTTTGTCGCGGATTTCAGGGTTAGAGTATTTTTATCGCGGATTTGAGGAACAGAAGGGTTTTATCGCGGAAATACACAATTAGGGTGTTTTTCGTCGCATTTCGACGTCGAATCGTGAAGGAGAGAGATACGAAGGGTCTACGGTAACCAAACAGTCAACAATAAGATGATAACGTCAATAATAATGAAGTACTAAAATATGTTACGAATTGTAGGGAAGCATTGGAGATCATAACAAGCGAAAGCAACAGGTAAGCGGAGTGAACACAATATAGTAAGGGAAGGTTCAGACTTAAGGAATGGGATTGGGTTAATAAAGAAGGAAGAAATGATACGAATGAACGAGATAAATGATAATAAGACTCGGGTTGAGGAAGGATGGACCGTCCGACCGAACCCGGCATCGTGCCTAGTACACGATTCGCCAAAGGAAGGGCATGCCTGATGAAGGGAACGATAAGTTCCAAAGAGGAAAAGATACGTACGAAAAGGGCAGAACGGACACGGGTGGAAAAAGGGGTAGCGCCTAAGTACCCACCCGGGGAAGGGAAGCATATGGCCCGTCGAGTCATCCAACAGCTAACGGTTGGCTTGGGCGGGACATGCACCGAGCATGTTACTCTCGGCAATAGTAAAGTTAAAGTATGATGTGATTGATAAGGGTAAAAGAAGAAGGAAATAAGAAAACGGTTAAAGGGAATGTTTCACGTGTGCGTGTACGGTGTAATTAAGAAATGAAAAGATAATGTGTAGTGTGTGTGAAGTTTCCTTTAATAGATTGTGACCGCTTTACAGATTTTGTAGGTGACGCGGACGAGGTATGAGAGGGGCATGGGAAGGAGGTCGTCGGTTGTCCGGTGATAGAGTCCGGTCCTTTGGAGAACACTCTAAATTATTATGTCGAACTTTGATGTTTTCGACCTACGTTTTAAGTTTACATTCGAATGTTTTTGTTTTATTTAGCACGTTTTAACAAAACAGCTACGCCCAAATTAGGGTCGTTACATGTGGTTTTTTCCCCGTTCTTTGCGTTTTTTCCATATAGAATCTCCATGTTCTTGCTTTAATAACATCTATTAAATTGTACCACAAGCAATACAAATCATAAAATAGGTTCCCGATAATATCGAACCTGTGACTGTTGGTACCCCGGTCCTTGTGACCACAACATTTATTATGATTAATTTTTTATTTAATTTGATTGAATTTCGAAAACTTGGGTGATGAGAGCTACGGGACCCAGTACCTTGAACCTTTGTGACAAGATACAAACTTATGTGGCCATGGGTCCATAACTAGATGATAACCCAATTCCCTAAAGGTAAAGGAGGCCCAAACGCCCATGTAATCCGCATGACCGAAGGTTAAGCGATCAGCTGCCTTCACACGCTTCGGGGATCGATCATAAGGATCGGTCCAAATGGTTACATGCCGTCAGTGGGCAGCAAGCAGTTACCTTGCATTCTATGGTGGGAAAACGACGTGTTAGAGGCTGCTACAAGGCACATTCCACGCACGTTTTCCATCGGTGAGGCGTATTCCACGAATGTTTCTTGCCTATAAATACATGGTGAGGTGTCTTACTGAGGAGGACCTTTTGGATGCGTGAAACTCGTCTTTACTCTGCTATTTTTCACTATGAGCATTGTATTTTCAGCCTTACTCATTTTCTTAAGCCTTCGACTATTTGTAATCGCTTCTGTTCTATTAATCAATTGACTAAGAGCATTTCAAGCTCTTAGTTCTGTGGTTTTTTCCCCTTTCTCTAGAGGTTTTCCATATAAAATCGTTGTGTTATTTGTTAATTTTGTGCATGTTCATCGTTTCCCCTATTTTAAACAAATCGGAATAGTTTAGATTTATTGCGAATATGACGACTATTGGTATCTGAGTCTTTTAGACCACAACAGTTTGGCGCCGTCCGTGGGGACAATTTTTCTTATTCCCATTTGAGGTCCCTCCCTGGGAAGGACAAGCAAAGGCATGGCGACTGGAAATTCTATGAATGACAGTGAAGTGCTTCCCAACAATCTTTCAGTCCCTGCTTTCTCTTTGCAGAATCTGGAAGCTATTATAAGGAAAGTGGTGCTGGAGGTGATAGCATAGAAGATTGGAGCAGGGTCACACGTGGCTACCAATCCTGTTCCAACGGATATAGAATATAAAAGTCACACGGAAATACGTAGCTCCGGCGATGAGGAGATTATAAGGCGCGAGGTTACCACTAGGACGCATAGATATCTATCTACACTAGCTCTTCTGGTAAGAACTTCAACTCCCGTTCCTGGGACTGACCAGGAACGTATGCAAGAGCGTATTCATGATGTCACCTAGGAGTTGGATGCGCTGAGGGCCCCAAGAGGATTTTGTACCCAATCTAGGAAGAAATTATGGACTGTTTTATCGGGCTATAGAAGCCCCGATCTCGCACACAAAGATGAGAACTGGTGGCATAACTTACATATTGCTCATACCCTCATCCCAACAATCGTGCAACGTTTCCTGCTACCTTGGAAGATTTGATGCTTCTATTTTTTGAAGATATCTTGGCGGCAGTCCATATCGGTACTATCACAACCCCGATGGGTTACCAACTTTTAGGGGCGGCGGGGATCCCATCGATCACGTCGTTGATTTTGAATTAATAATGGGAACGGTTCGGGCCTAAGACTCATTGAAATGTTGCATCTTCGCGGTTGGCTTACAAGGAGAACTTGCTGACCCATTCCATACAGTCCTGAAGTAGACATGAACTATATTAGCTGAAATATGTCCGGCCAAAACGAGTCTCCGGTCTTTCATAGAGAAGTTCAACAAAATGGCCCATGGCATTAAATTAGAGCTCAGCAATAAGATGATATTCTACAGCAGGTCTTAGGACCGTGCGGCCTTCGTCCCGTTTGGTGAAGAGTCCCACATCCACTTTGGGAAAGCTCCCGCGGAAGATCATTGAGTATATTAAGGTAGATGAAGCGCTGTGACCAAACCTCATGAAGCCTATCGGGAATTCCAAGCAGTAGCCAAACATAGGATTATTAACAATAAGAGGCAGCTTCGAAATGTAGGAGCGGTAAATTCTAAGAGGATCTTCCCTCGAAGAGGGAAGATAAGCACGATAAACAGGTGTTGTGAGTTACATCACAACAATGATCACCCAACACTGAAGTGCCCGATGCTGTAGGAGACAATATCGGCGATGATGAAAGAGAGGCTTGAGCAAAGTGATCATAAGAGCTAGCGAGCAGAATCTCCCCCGAGGGACCGAAAAGGCGATCACCGTGATAGGCCTGGGGGAAAGAATAACTGGGGGCGACCCCATAATTCTATGACAGAGCGGAGGACTGAAGGTCTCCTCCATCAGAATATGAAATTCCAAATTTCATATTTTCGTAAAATCAAATATCAAACCGAATATGAATACCAAATTCCAAATACCGAAATAACAAAATTTCGGTATGGTATTCTGAATTCCAAAGTTTTTGTTCACCCCTAAATGAATCGATCCGTGACCGGAAAAGGGCAGCCGTAGAGAATATGCGGATGATAAGGAATTTGTCTCTCTAATCAAGTATGACGTTGTTGCCGAACGGTCCTCCTTTTGTGAGGTCCCAATTACCTTCACCGCTACTTATCGGCAAGGTATTGTGGACCCATGTGATGATCCTCTTATCATCACTGAGATCATTGATGGCCATTGCGTTCACAGGATCTTGGTGGACATCGGAGCTTCGTCCAATCTGATAAGGCGCGAAGTTGTCGAAACTCTGGGGGCTTCGGACCATAACATGAGTATTTCCAACCTTAGCCTCTCGGCTTTTGACTAGATGAGTATTATTCCATGCGGGAAAATCTTATTTCCCGTCACATTGGTAGATCAACTCAAGGATCAGACTGAAATCCTTGAGTTTATTGTTGTTGAAGTTGACTTGACGTATAATGCCATCATCGGATGAACCAGGCTCAGTAAGTTTTGAGGCGATCCCTTCTACTTTCCATATGATGTTGAAACTCTATTCGGTCAATGGGATCATATCCATAAAGGGAGATCAGACTGCAGCCAAGCAGTGCAACATGAGCTTGTGCCGAACTTTGGCACCTTTGAAGAAGGCTCGGGTGGATCTGCTGGAAGAACCGCCCCACCCATGGCAATCCATGGAACCCATCGAGTTCAAGTTGATAAGCTTGTTTGAGGAAGATCCAACCAAGGCTACACTCATCGGGGCAAGTCTTGCCCCTTCTTTCGAAGAGAAACTCATCCACCTGCTGTGAAGCCATGTGGATACTTTTTCTTGGACCCCGGATAATGTTCCGGGAATTGGTCGATCAGCTAGTGAGCATCAGATCAATACGGCACCTAAGGCTAAGCCAGTACGATAGAAACGGAGGCGTTATTCGCCTAAGAAGCTTGAGGTGATCCGAACTAAAGTGAAAAAACTCCTACACTCTGAATTTATTAGGGAGGCTCACTATACTGAATGGGTTGCAACTCCCGTGGTGGTTTCCAAGGCGGACTGGAAATGAAGAATGTGCATCGATTTTACCGATGTGAATATGATCCTTTCTCGTTGCCTCACATTGATCGTATGGTGGATGCTATTTCTGATAGCACAATGATGAGCACAATGGATGCTTATTAGAGATATCATCAAATCTTCTTGGCTGAGAATGATCAGAAGAAATCTTCCTTCATGACAGAAGATGGCATTTATTGTTATGTGGTGATGTCATTCGGCTTGAAGAATGTAGGTGCTACATACCAACGGCTAGTGAACAAAATCTTTAGGGAATTAATATGTCATATTATGGAAGTATATGTTGATGATATGATTGTAAAGTACATGAATGATGAAGATCATATTTCGTACTTGTCTCGTTGTTTTGAAGTTTGCCACAAGTATAAGCTAAAATTGAATGCGAACAAGTGTTGCATCGGGATCAGAAGTGGCAAATTCTTATGATACTATGTTTCTGAGAAAGACATAGAAGTTAACCATGAGAAAGTTCGGACCATCATTGACATGCAGCCCCCGGGGAATAAAAGAGAATTTCAAAGATTGACTGGTAGGTTGGCTGCTTTAAGAAGATTTATATCTAAGTCCACAAATCGGGCCCTTCCCTTCTTCAGGGTACTTAGAAAGGAAAGTTTGATGGAATGGACCGAAGAGTGTTATCGGACATTCGCTGAGCTCAAGACTTATTTGAGTACTCCCCCAGTAATGGTAAGTCCAACTTTTGACTAGCCTTTGGGATTATATTTGGCGGTTTCTGAGGCTGTTGTGAGCACTACACTGGTGACCATAAGGAATATCCACATGCCAATTTATTATGTGAGTCATTCTCTAGTATCGGCTGAGACCCAATATACTAATCTGGAAAAGTTCATGTTGCCACTGAAAAAGGCTATATCTAAGATGAAACATTATTTTGAATGACTGAAAGTGTATGTATACACTGATCAACCACTTAAGGAAGTTATGAATCATGCTAATTTGAAAGGAAGGTTATCTGTATCGACCATCAAAATCAGCGCCATGTATCTAGAATTTGTGCCCCGAATGGCTATTAAGGCTCAGATCCTCGAGAACTTCGTGGTCGAGATGACCCAAGCTGCAGTATGCCCGAATTAGGAAGATGATCGATGGATTGTGTACGTTGATGGATAAAACTTCGGGGGCAAAGGGGCGGGTATTACTTTTGCCATGGCTCAAGGAGATGTCATCAATTCTTTAGTAAAGTTTTTATTCCCATGTACCAATAACATGGTGGATTATGAGGCGGTATTAGCTGGAATGAATCTATCCCAAGAGATGGGAGTTGGAAAAATACGAATGTTCTGTGATTCCAAGTTAGTTGTGGAACAGTTTGCATGGAGATTTGATACTCATGAACGTATGATGAAACTATAGCATGCCAAGGTCCTTGAAATATCCAAGAAGTTCAGTGAATTCTCTTTAGATCATACGGGAACAAAACAAGGTTGTTGATGCATTGCATAGATTGGCTGCAAGGATTGCCTTAATAGGATCGAGCACGGTATGAGTTCACTTACAAGACCATCATTCGGTCGATTTCCCAGCGACCGAATAGACTGTTGAAGAAATGGGGCTTTATCTCATGAACTCTAGAACTTGTATATTGATAATGTTCCTAGAGAACCCACATGGATGAATCCCTTGATCAAGTATATGATGAATGGCTACCTCCAAGAGTACACTTCCGAAGCAAGGAAAATTGAACTCCGGGCCAAGATGTATATGTTAAAAGATGGTCAATTATTCAAGAAGAGTTTCGATGGCCCACACTTAAAATGTTTGGCCCCAACTTAAGCTAAGACTGTCATGGTTTAAGTTCATGAGAGGGTGTATGGATTACATTCTGGGGCGCACTCTCTATATCATCGTATTTTCAGAGCCAGGTATTTTTGGTAGACATTGCTTGAGGACGACAAAAAATATAAAAAGCACTGTTCTACTTGTCATTATCATGCTTCGGTCCCATAGCGACCAGGGGTCCCTCTATCAGTAACCCCGCTTCCTTGTCTATTTGATAAGTGGGGAAATGATATTCTAGGACCGTTTCTTAGGTCGGTAGGCCAATGTAAATTCTGTATTGTAGCAATTGAATATTATTCCAAATGGATCGAAGCGGAGATTGTACTTACGATTTCTGAGAAGGTCGTAAGGAATATCTTGTGGTAAAATATCATAAGTAGCTTCGGCGTGCCTCAAGCATTAAAATTTGACAATGGAACCTTGTTTTGTGGAAGGATGGTTAGAGAATTCTGCCTTAGATTAGGCATTGATCAACGCTTCTCCTCAGTCGCTCACCCCCAAACTAATGGATTTACTGAAGTATCCAATAAAGCTATCAAGAAGGGATTAAAGACTAAGTTGGAATATTTGAGAGGCAAGTGGACCGATCATATTTATGAAGTTCTTTGGACTTATAGGATTACACCCCAATCCACGACCTTGGAATCTCCTTTCTCATTGGAATATGGCTCGGAGGCAGTGTGCCCTTTTGAAGTGGTTTTCCGATCTCCTCGGATAACTATGTATGACGAGCATATGAATGACGAGAGAAGGTCTATAGATCTGGAGATGATCAAACAGAAAATGAACGCTATTTATGCACGCATGTGCATCTATCAAAGGACTATGGAACGGGCCCACAACAAGCATGTTTTCCCTAGAGAGTTCTCTGAAGGTGATCTTGTTCTCAGAACTGTCCAAGTGAAACAAAATGTTGGAAAACCGAGTAGAAACTGAGAGGAACCTTATTGTATTTTAAAGAAATTGGAAGCTTGAGCTTACAAGCTGGAAACGCTGGATGTCGATGAGATCCTCGAACTTGGAATTTTCCTTCACAAGGGGATCGATCTTCTCCCAACGCTCATAATCGCGATCCAGGCCAAATTGTATGGCTATTTGTCCCTTCATGTTGTCCAAGTATTGTGCAATAGACGACCCGTTGATGTTGTCCGCCAAAGCACATTTGGCCTAGATCCCGATTTTGCTTTGGCAGACAAGAAATCGGGCGAAGACAACATCTGCGGGTCGAAGACAAGAAATTCTTCGCGGTCCAAATGTTGGACATCGAAGATGTTGTCCAACCCCTCTACTTTGAAGTGTGGAAAACCCCTCTACTTTTAAAGGACATCAGGCGAAGACAAGAAATTCTTCGCGGTCCAACCCCTCTACAGCGGACTGCGTCCTAGATAAGTCTTCCTTTAGGGTTGCCTCTACTTCTTGGGACCAAAGGACGAGTTTGTCCTTTTCCTCAGACACCATATTGTTCTGAGATTCCAACTCTTTATTTTGGTTCTGGGATTCATTGAGTTTGCCCTCCAACTCAGATACTTGGGAGGTTAGGAGCGAAATACTAATCCCTGTTGTAATAGCGTAGACAAAGGTATGTTAAAAATATAGGAGAAAATATAACGGTAAGGTCTAGATGACGAATAACGAGGTATACGGGAATGTAAGGAGGAAAAAGAAATGAAAAGATTGAAAAGTTAGAAAAAAGATAAAGGAGGGGTCAAAATGTAATTTAGGAGAGTTAAAATGTCTATAAATAGGGGTGGAATTTCCCAAAATCAAGTCATTTGTCACTTAAGCACGGAAAACCCTAAAACACGAATTCACCATGGATTTCTAACACCCAAATTCATCGCGGAAATTCAGCAAGCAAATTCATTGCGAAAATTCATCAAGAGAATTCACCGCGAAAAACCTAAACCACAAATTCATCGCAGAAACCCCCAAACCCCAAATTCACGGCGGATTTTCCGACCCTAAATTCACCGCGGATTTACCCTAACCTACAAATTTACCAGGGATTTTGGAAACATGAAATTTACCGCAAAAACCTAAACCCTAAACCCCAAACTTCAATTCATCGCGGAAATTGGAAATTAGGATCTTTTCATTGCATTTCGACTACTAATTGGGAAGGACGAGGAATACGTAGGGTCTACGGGAAGCATCGAGGAGATAGTAACACGAGAAAGCGACAGGTAAGCGGATTGAACACAATATAGTAAGGGAAGGTTCCCACATAGGAAAACGGGAAGGTTTAATAAGAAAGAAAATAAGACACGAATGAATGAGAAAAATGTTAATAAGACTCTGGGTGCGGGAGGATGGGCCGTCCGACCGAACCTGGAATCATGCTTAGTACACGATTCGCCAAAAGAAGGGCATGCCTGATGAAGGGAACGATAAGTTCCAGAATGGAAAGATAAGTACGAAAGGGTAGAACGGATCCGGGTGAGAAAAGGGATAGCGCCTAAGTACTCACTCAGGGAAGGGAAGCATACGACCCGTCGAGTCAACCAACAGCTAACGGTTGGCTTGGGCGGGACATGTACCGAGCATGTTACACTCGGCAACAGTAACGTTTAAATGATAAAGAGAAAAGAATGATAAGGGCAAAGAAATAAGAAGAAGAAAATAAGTATACAATTAAAAGAAACGACTTATGTGTGTGTTTACATTTTATTTAAGAAATGGAAGGACATATATAGTGTGTGTGAAGTTTCCTTTAATAGATTGTGACCGCTTTACAGATTTTGTAGGTGGCGAGGACGAGGTATGAGAAGTGGGAAGGAGGTCGTTGGCTGTCCGGTACTAGAGTCCGGTCTTTTGAGAATGCTCTAGATTATGTCACTAGACATTATTGCATTTTGAATTATGTTTTAGTTTACGCTCGTACATTTCGTTTTATTTAGTATGTTTTTATTAATTCAGCTAGACCCAAATTAGGGTCGTTACACTTGCTCCTAGCAGTTCTTTGTCCAGTGGCTCCCGCTCCTCCTGGACAAACACCCGCTCCTTTTGTTTTATTTCTACTTGCCTTTGAGCTAAGACAAACTTATTCAGGGTCTCTTGGGACCCCGAAGTATTACTCCGGCCCAATTGGACCGCTGATGCCAGCGTCAGGCCCTTCCTCGCTATCTACAAAAGTTGTTAAGTGTTATAACCCAAATAACTGGCGAACTGCATGATCGGGTTCTCTTTCTTACCACCACCAGAGAATCTAAGAAACTCCCAACCATCTTCGGGATCGGGGCTTTAACATTGGAAGCATTCTTCCTACCCAACATTCGGTAGTCTTCCAAGTTGGTCTCCCTCCAAATAGCCAATGGTTTTTTCGGTTTGGGGCGTTCCTTACTGAATTCACCATCTCTTGGATTGCTTCCCCGGCCGAAGATGGTGTAACAATGGTTGGGGCAGGTTCCCCAATGACTATCTCTTGCCTCGAGATAGGGGCCGCTGCAGGGGGACCATATGTCTTCGTTTTCTTTACGGGCCGTGAGGGCCTCGCTCCATCGCCGTCCCTTCTTCTACTAAGAGGGACTGGAGGTAGGGATACATTCTCCTCGAGATTCGGGGTCGGGAGAACGTCTTCAACATTCATTGCGCCCCGCAGCAATAGTTGTAAGATGTTACATCCTATTGGAGAATGATTCCCGATCCTATACAAAGCAGATAAACTGAAAGATTCGAAACGCTTGGCAATTGCCGCCTCTACCTCGGCTAAGGGTGAGGATCAGATCCCCCGCTGTTGGTACCGCCCGCAGATAAAAATGAACCTGCGGGGGTAAGTTATGCCGACCCGTAACTTCCATATTGGGCCGATCTAGAAGCCCCCGATCGGGCCAACCTAGCCTTGGCAAACCACGGTCCTTTATGCACGTCGGGATCCAGACATTGTCTCTATTGAATCTGTAGAGAAAACTGATGAGAATCAGAATAAGAGATTAAAACATAATCACACGATATACTCGATTCTACCGACGATTCGGAACTAGAGAAAATACCCTTCGTGGGTGGAGCGTAGGTCCTACCTGCTACACCTATCTCTAATAACATTTTCTCCCTAAGGAGGTCTATGCGCTTAAGGCGCTTCTCCGGGGAGGGAACATTGCTATTGTGTTAGCAATGTCTGTGTGCGAAGGGTTGTATTTGTTTCTATCTAGTTTATATGCTTTGGTGGGCTTAATCCCTTATAGATCATCGTTCGGGATCAAAATCCACACATAAAAGGCTACCCAATCATGTAAGGAATCCTCCTTATCGACTAAAGCTCATTCTGCATTGCGGACCGCTATGTAATACAACTTTAGAGTCCCTAAGAGTCCCCAGCTCTTTGAGGACCCTATCAGATGTAAATTAAAAAATAATTCTAACATCGGCTCTATGCTTGTTTACGACAGTAGAAAATAAACGCTGCAATGTAAATGTAACTGCCTGGAAACAAGACATAGGTCGGACACTTAATCTCCCGAAGAATGGCCGCTACAAAGGGGTGCATCAGAAATCCCAAACCATTCTTCAAGGAGGCATAGCTAACGGGATAGATCCTGGAGGTGTGATCATCTCCTCATGGAGAAAACATGGAACAACAACATTACCCCTCATAATGGAATAATGAGCAAGGATCGAAAACTTAGCCCTAGTCTCCACAGTATCAATTTATGAAACTACGGGATATCTAGACTTACGAGGAGCCATAGATTACCTTAAGAAGTTGAAGGGAAGGAGGCTTGTCTTTGAAGAACGATGAAAACGGTGCAGAGAAAAGTCGAGTCTGGAAGTTTTTTTGCAAATGACAAATGAAAATGATAATGAACAGTAGCTAAAACCTTACGTTTTATACGGTTTTATCGGTCAATAACAGGCCGACACGTGTCCTGATGTTGGCAATGGCAGCCTGATGGTAGTCATCACGTCAGAAAAGTGGGCAGAATGTGGAAGGACGCGGGTTATTTTAATATTTAAAATTGCGCTATCACGATATAGTAGTACAAAATTTAAATTTCAACACATTTCACAAATAACTCAAGTACATGGTCGGTTATAGGGACCCTTCAAGTCATTCGGGTACTGTCACCCTCCACACATGATCGGGCCGCACGCCCGACATATTTCTTAACTGATGGTCAAGCTTATATCACATCTGCGATCGTGGTAAAGCCCAAAGGGCTAGTGATAAGAGCTCCGGGACCCGGTACCTCGAACCTATAGAGATCCAAGATAGTTTTGGCTGACCCATGTGACAAGATACGAACTTATGCGGCCCCAGGGTCCATAACTGGATGATAACCCAATTACCTAAAGGTAAAATACGCCCAAAGGCCCAAGTAATATGCAGGACCAAAGGTTAAGCGATCAACTGCCTTCACACGCTTCGGGAATCAATCCTAAGGATTGGTCCAAACGGTTACATGCGGTCAGCGGGCAGTTACCTTGCATTTTCTGGTGGGAAAACGAAGTGTTAGAGGCGGTTACAAAGCACATTCCACGCAAGTTTCTCATCGGCGAGGCGTTTTCCACGCATGTTTCTCGCCTATAAATACAAGGTAAGGTGGCTGACTGAGGAGGACTTTTTGGTGCACAAAACTCGTCGTTACTCTACTATTTTTCCCTATGTGCCTTGTATTTTCAGTTTTAGTCATTTTCTTAAACCTTCGACTGGTTGTTATCGCCATTTTGGTTTGTTCCCTTTTCTCTAGAGGTTTTCCACGTTAAGTCGTTGTGTTATTTGTTTATTTTGTGCTTGTTCATCGTTTCCCCTATTTTAAACAAATCAGAACATGTTAAATTTATTGCGAACCTATCGACTGTCGGTACCAGAGTTTTTTAGACCACAACATTCGGTATATATCAAAATCGAACTGAAAAAATTTGGTATTTATCTAACCGAACCGATAAAAATCAGTTGGGTATTCAGTAGCAATTTTTTTTTATCGAATGAAATTCGGTTTGGTATTTATCGAATGAACACCCCTAGTGGCTAGTATAGTGTATTGTGCAACAATGTCATGCTTTCTAGGAATTTAGCAAATGAGTCTAGACATTGCCAGATTTATTATATTTTTCCATGATATTCACCGTCTTTATCTACATAAAATTATTTAAAATGATATGTATAGAGAAAGGAAAATTATTCATATAATTAAAGAATAATGATATGTATAGAGAAAAAACTGATGTAGAGTAAAATAAAATTTTTGGAAAGAAATGATTGAGAAAGACCTAAGTGAGCATCCAAGGAGATATAAAATTTCTGAAAATAATAGGTACATAAACAGTGTCACAACATATGACCGGTATCAAGAACGAAGCTTAAGTTTCAACGGCTTCAATCTTGTTTTGCCCACGTTTTTTGAAATGAAATTGCTACTGGTTTCGCCAATGGCTGAATTTCCATCTTGCATTCCGCATTATTGAACTTTGGTTATCTTTTCAGGAACTTTTCTCTTAAATTCTTAATTGGGTTAAGGCTCTTTTCGCTGCGCAACCTTTTATTTCAGTCAGGTAGCTAGAGAAACCGATAAAGTTGCTCAAACCTGGGGTCGGGTGTGGGGCTGTAACGAAATTTAGTATTTTATTGTGAATACTTGAGATCAAGATCATCATATATTTGGAGATGGAGCGGATTTCAGAAGGATTCCCATTTGAGTATGGCTAAAGTTTGTGTAAGATTATATTTTGCATGCATTCTCAAATTGCATTTTAATGTTATAATGTATTATTACAGTTTTTACAAACACTATAACATTTATATTATGATTATAAATATGATATATTTTCAAATTGTTATTTGAATATAAAATGAGGTAGGAAGTCGGATCTGAAAATTAAAATACATTCTCGTTATTTAAATTATAAATAAATTTTTTAAAAATTATATTTTCTTTTATCTTCAACAATTTTACCTTTAAAATATCATTGAACATATTTATAAAATGTCAATTCTCATGCATCTTTAACGTGTGTTGTGATTCGAAAACCGGGGGTGTCAACAGTCGACCGGTTCGTTGCAGGACGAGCTCGGTTGTTATTTATTTAAGTGTGGAGAAGGTTGATGATTCAAAGGTAAAGGAGGCAAACAGATTTTTAGAGTAGAAAACCTCGGAGTAGAGGAAAAAACCACTTGGCTAAGGGCTGAAAGAAGTGCCCTCAGCCTGTTCATTCATCAAATTCATCATTGTACAATACATGTTTTGGATTGACCACAAAAAGAGGGAAGATAATCGAAAATAAATCGAGAGTAAGTGGTAGAGCTCTAGCTTCCTGGAGAAAACCAAAATCAGAATCCTTTTCTCCTTCCCTCTGTGTCCTTTTTATACTACCATTGTACTATGTACAGTAGGGTGTCCTTTTGCGCCTGTCCTTTGCTACTAGGTCGGCTAACGTCAGGCGAAACAGCCGCCGGGAATAGCCCCTGTAACTGCATGGCCCCGGTCCTTTCGGCGCTGCCAGCCGGCTACTCTTTGGCTTCTAGCGGCTTACATCCATTGCCAAACCATGTTACTGACCAGTTTGTCGCGGGTTTTTGTCGCATATGACGCATGAGGATGGCCCGAAGTAGTGCCTGTAAGAAATGGACCGATCGGTCTGGGCGTACGTGGGGAGCTGGGCCCTACGGCTCGGGACCGATCGCTAAATGTGACTGATCGGGCCAAGTGATATAAATAGGCCCTCTGCTGATCTGGGCTTCCAAGTTCGGCTCACTGCCGGTCCTGACCCTTTTCGGGATATCGGGTTCCGATGACCTCATCACTAGCCCCTCGGACTCCGTCACCACCTTGGTGGTGATCGGGGTTCGACCAATAATCGAGATCGTTTGTGCAAATGTGCCCGATCACAACTTCGGAAACTCGTACCCGAACCGATCGTAAATGACGTCACTGTGGACCCATCCAGCACTTAGAGATTTCCTGAAGTTGACTTTTGAATTTGAAATCCAGAATAGTAGAATGGCAGGGGCGTAATTTTAGGCTCTGCAGCTGCTAACGTCTTTTCATATTCCAAAGGAGGGCAGACTGTCAGACTGCAGCCGCCTGCAGAAATGACGTGTCATCCTGTGATTGGGCAGTACGCGGTATAAAAATTAGGATTTTTCCTTTGCGCGGCCATTCTTTCTATCTGCAATCGACTGCCCAGGCTTTGAAATTTCGGGCGATTCTCGCTCAAACGCTGCTCATCTCCAGATTTCATTCCAATCTTCAAGGTAATCCTCCATGGCACCCCGTAGGTCTAGATATCCCGACATTAATTCCATGGACCTTGAGGCCTTTAGGACTAAGTTTTCCATTCCAGCCCATTACCTCATCAGGAGGGGGAAGGCGGACGTTCCGTGCTTCCTTCCCGCTGAGATGAACGTTCCGGCTAGCGCCATTCCTGTTAGTTATGCTTCCCTCAGATCGGGCATGCGATTCCCCCTGCACCCTTTCGTCGCAGCCGTTCTTAGGAAATCCACTGCCCGACTTTTGCTCTTTTTCCGGGCAGTTATGTGTACATTGTCGCCTTTATTTTTTACTGCCATAAACAGAGGGTAGAACCAACCCTCAGCCTTTTTTTCAATCTGTTCGTGGTAGGATCCCGTATGGGCCGAAGGTTGTTAGGAGGTCGCAAGCTATATTACATAGCTACCCAAACGAAGGATTGTGTTATCGTCGACAAGGAAGATTCCCTACATGAATGGGAATCTTGCTATGTCTGGATAGACATCCCGAGGGAGGACTTGCTGAAAGTTACCTTCCTAACAACGCACCCGACCATTGGGAAGTTGNATCCCACGCCTGGTAATCTCCTCTTCATCGGAGCTTGGTGCTTCAGGGTCACTCTCGTACCCTCTGTTGGCTGGAACAGGGCTTGTAATAGCCGGTGGTTCTGTTCCACTCCTTTCCGACGTAACTTCCAGAATAACTTTCCTAACAACAGCCTCCAGGTCCTGCAAGGAGAACGTTGAAGCTGGAACACTGTTGGGAAGCGTGTCACTATCGTTCGTCGAAGTCCCAGTTGCCATGCCTTTGGTTATCCTATCCTGGGTAAAGACCTCGAATGGGAATTAAAACTCGTCCCCACGGACGGCGCCAAACTGTTGTGGTTCGAAAACCGGGGGTGTCAACAATCGACCGGTTCGTTGCAGGACGAACTCGGTTGTTATTTATTTAAGTGTGGAGAAGGTTGATGATTCAAAGGTAAAGGAGGCAAACAGATTTTTAGAGTGGAAAACCTCGGAGTCGAGGAAAAAACCACTTGGCTAAGGGCTAAAAGAAGTGCCCTCAGCCTGTTCATTCATCAAATTCATCATTGTACAATACATGTTTTGGGTTGACCACAAAGAGAGGGAAGATAATCGAAAATAAATCGAGAGTAAGTGGTAGAGCTCTAGCTTCCTAGAGAAAACCAAAATCGGAATCCTTTTCTCCTTCCCTCTGTGTCCTTTTTATACTACCACTGTACTATGTACAGTAGGGTGTCCTTTTGCGCCTGTCCTTTGCTACTAGGTCGGCTAACGTCAGGCGAAACAGCCGCCGGGAATAGCCCCTGTAACTGCATGGCGCCGGTCCTTTCGGCGCTGCCAGCCGGCTACTCTTTGGCTTCTAGCGACTTACATCCATTGCCAAACCATGTTACTGACCAGTTTGTCGCAGGTTTTTGTCGCATATGACGCATGAGGATGGCCCGAAGTAGCTCCTGCAAGAAATGGACTGATCGGGCCAAGTGATATAAATAGACCCTCTGCTGATCTGGGCTTCCAAGTTCGGCTCACTTGCTTGGGCCGCCATGGCCCAGGCCGGTCCTGACCCTGTTCGGGATATCGGGTTCCGATAACCTCATCAACGTGCAACTATGATCATACACAATTTCTTTCGTCATGTAGATACTAACGACGATGAATCTAATTTGAATAAATCTAATTTTATATAGAACATTATTCTTTTTGTATAATTCAATTTATCAATTACAGAATACGTGTTCTTGATTTATAATCACATTCTGAAAACGTATTCTCAAACTGCAATCTAATTTTCAAATCACATACATAAAATAACATAAGTCTAATAATTCGGAACATGGGAACTGCCAGTTATTGATTACTTGTTTTTTCAGTGAATGTAGGTTGAAAAATAGCTATTTCCTTCAATTTTGGTGTTGCAAGTATCTGATTTGAATCATTCGAAATTTTCAAGATGTTTACGTTTTCGTGCTTCCCAGCTCACAGTCCCTCCCAAAGGCATAAGGTTAGTGACAGATTATCCGCATATTATGTACTCATTTTTAAGGCATTCAATATTTTCTGATTTATTTTCGCATCCGGTCATAAAGCTGTTGGGATATCTGGTGAAGGTTTTGGAAAAGAACTAGAACACTCAATACCAACTAAAGCTGTGAATAATCTCCCTGGGTTAAAAACAGATAGCATGCACACTTCAGCAATGTGGGAGTTAGACTCAATGATTGCATGACAAATTACTCTCCACCGAAGCGTGAGTGCAAGTCCGATGAATTGGATGGTGAATACAATGGTGATTCTGATGGCAAAACAAATAAAAACGCAGCAATATGAAGAGCTTGACTCTTGTAAGTGTCCTGAGTTTGGAAGAGAGATCCATCATGATTGATAATGCTGAAGATGATGTTGAACAAGGATCTTATAATAACTTATTAGCTGATCACTGTGAGGCTGTTGTTGTAGATGATATAAACGTTCATGTGCTCACGTTATCAGATAAATGCCAAGAGTAAGTGCCATCTGATTTTGTTCCAGTTGGTTCCGATTTTACAAAAAGCATGTCCGAGTCCCGGAGGATAGATAAGGAAGATGGTAATAAAGATGATGTGTTTAAGTTATGTATTGCCATTGTGATCATATACTACTATTGTTGTTGGTATTCAAAGCTTGGCTGGGTGCACCACTGGAAAAGAGGTATAATTGGCTAATAACTATTGGGATTCAAATGTTGGAAATTAGTAATCCAACTCCCCAGAGTATTAGGAACACGTATCCGACATCAAAATTATCATCAAGACTACGGTCTTCACCTATTTCACTTAGTTCATTGTGAAAATAACCCGTACACTTCTAAAAAAGAAGAAAAAAAAATCAAACCGTCAGCATAACAAAACAGGAAAATAGACTTTCACCTTATACATTCCAAAGAATTATTCCCAAAAGATCTCAGGGGTAAAATAGTATTAATCGTAAATTATTCCCTGAAGTTACATTTTGCAGATAGTAAATTCGTAATAATTTAAATAATCACAACTGAGGTTTATTCGTAGAAAAATTAATCAATTATTTGAAAACTATTAATTAGACTATTGAAAAGTTTTAAACTATTTGAGGCTGAAATACTTTAATTTAAATAATCACAGTACAAAAAACATTTAGCTGAAAATATTAATGAAAATAGCTTTTAATTATACAAACATTTCGATTATGAACAAGAACTATAAAATTTTTAAAACACATTGAATATTTGGCCTCAGAATACGGATTTATGATCTCTGAAGTGCAGATTCACCATGTACAGAAGGGGCATGG
Organism: Utricularia reniformis; assembly: GCA_009725065.1. NCBI lineage: Eukaryota > Viridiplantae > Streptophyta > Magnoliopsida > Lamiales > Lentibulariaceae > Utricularia > Utricularia reniformis. The sequence continues at coordinate 47,340 of RWGZ01001215.1, read as the reverse complement.
TTGCATTGCCACTCATATACTATCCACCGATAACATCATGGGAAAATGGCACGCTAAAAAACCAAAATAAGAAAAGAATATGGAAAAAAAGAGTTACAAGAAAGTAAGGATATTTAAATATAGTCAGTAAATGTTTATAAAGTATACGGTTAAAAGAAGAAGAGAATGAAGGAAAAACAAAGATTTGTGCAGAGAACTCAAATCATAAATCAATCACAAATTTTCGGAAGCAAAACTGTCATTTTACACTCTAAAAGCAATGATAAAACCGTTTGTTGAAAAACATAAGAAAAACGTCGGCTCATATCAAGAAATTCAATCATTTTTTTCTATTATACTTCATGGTTTACAATTAGCAAACCTCAGAAGCGCGGATAATTTTAATCATGGCCGAAAGACAACTTTTTTAAACGGGAAAGTCATAAAATTGGGCATTCGAATCTATAGCGGGCATTTTTAGAGGTAACACAATGCATTCAAAATAGTGTAAACCCCACGTTAAAACCGCAGTTAATATTGGCCTCTATGACTAGCTGATTTCCCATTGCGTGAGATTACTGGGAAAAAGCTAAAGGTGTGAGAGGCCACACAGAAGAAAAAACTAAATGTTGTCATCAATTTGACACAGATTGGCTGTAGATAAAGGATACAGTCAGACAAAACTGCAACACTCAACGACGTTAATCTAGCACGAGCATTGGGGCTTCTTTCTTCATCTCAATTCAGAATTGCCCGGGAGGCTACGTGCGACAAACTAACAAATATAACAATTCAACGAATACAAAGAACAAAGGGGGAGATGATGAAAAGGGTAGCTGTAATTTAGGGTTTGGAGGTACGCAGTTTACGGGACTGCTATGTAGTAAAATGAAACTAAGACGGCAACCAAGGTTTTATTGTGAACTACTGCGTGAGCTAGGGTTTTTTTTAAAGGGCCTTGTTATTTGGGCTTCTCTTATTTCAAAGTTTTAACATATTGGTCCCAATACTTTCAAATTTTAATTTTCTTTCTAAAACTATTAATAAATACATTAGACGACGTGTAAATTTAGTTCTCATAATTTCATATTTTGACAATTTTAGTCATTTTGCTTTGATAATTATGACAGATTGACTCCTTTAACTTTATTTGTGGTAAAATTAGTCATCTTACTTTGTAACAATATTGTAAATTAGGTCCTCCAAGTTTTATCTATATGGAAAATTTGGTCCTCAAAGTTTGTAATTTTCATTTTTATATAATACATAAACTAATTTTGCTACTACAATCAAACTACAGTGACCGGTTTTGTTCAATTTCATTTGGATGATAAATATGAAATTTGAGAACCGATTTTACCAAATGTTCCAAAATAGGAGGGTCGATTTTGCCAAATGTCCAAAATTTGAGGATTGAAAATGATAAAATAAACTTAGAGGACTAAATTTGTCAAAATGATCAAACTGCAAGAACAAAAAACGTCATTTCTCGAATACATTAGATGATTAGATGTATCAATTTATTTATTATAATTTAAACCTAGAATTTACAATTATGTTGTGTGCTCAACATGATATTGGTAAGTCGTATAACTAGTAGTGTCACTACTGAACCTTGCTTGTTGGAATGAGTTTAATTATTTTTAACATTCTTAATTAATATTTGACCTATGCAGGTTAAAATGATCAAATTATTTCATATTTTTTATACGATTAAATCAGATTGTTTGAATTATTACGTGTGTTTGAGAAAAAGAAAGATCTTTCTTTCCCAACGAAGATGTATTTGCTATTGTTTGGTGAAATTACTATGCTAATTTTAAATTTTTTCGAAAATTTTAAAATAAAATAAGAAAGATTGAATATTATTAATCACTATCGGATGGTCATTTCTATTATCAAATACGTCATTATAAATTGTAATTAAATTTATTATCTTCATTATCATTCTCATAACTAAATCATGTTCATTTAGTGAATAATTAGTATTTTTTCAAAAAAAATAATAAGTGGATGTAGGAACCCAAGCACCCTATCCGTATCGGGTGAGGGAATTATGAAAAGACGAAGAACACGTGCAACATAATGATAGACCCAATTTTGGGAATCAAATGAATCTTGAAACATTACATTGTCTTATATTGTATTTGTGATGAAATATTTTGGAAAGAACAAATCATAGACCAAATTTTCGGAATAAAATGTTTCTTCCTTTTTGTTGAACATTTTCATATCATTTAGATTTCTATTATGTTTTAGTTCTCTTTTGTTCATCTTTTCATCCTCTTAGCATGGCATCGTAGTCATACATGTAAAAGAAAGTTACAATCTATGATGTTTGGATCACTTGAGGCATACTCGTAGAAACATTAATTTTAGAAAATTCGGATTTTCGAAGCGGCTCGAAACCCACTATTAAATAAATATAATTATTTAAATTATAATGATAATCATTATTTGAAACATGAAAATTAAAATGGGCACTTGAACATCTCATAAATTTTACGTTAATTGAAATTATTATATATTGACGACCATCAAATATTTAAAAATCAATTGTCAAATCTTTTTTTGAAAAATATTACATTTGAGTTTGAATGAAAATGAAGAAAAAAAAATTATATACTTTGAATATAAAATAAAAATTAAATACTTTCTAATAAATCGTTTCTTGGAAGCTTCATAGTTTGCGATCGGCATGTTTTCGCAGCGGAGCGGCAATAACCATAAGTTTCGACGCAACATAGTTTATAACCATGGGCAAAAAATCAAACCCCTAGGAATAGTTCCCCTCGTTCCAACGTCCTGGTTCAATGCTTCCGCTGGAAACTCACCCATTCTAATCGATGAGCGGCGTCGATGTTTTTGTCACCACAATCATGTTTGGGACGCTTCCGTTCATCTCATCCACCACAAATGACCCTAGAATATCGCTAGGGAACCTTGTATTCCTTAGACGAATGTTGACATCATATTTTAGCATTCCAAGCAATGAGCAACATTTTGGCGACATGTAGATAGTTGTATGGAGGAACTTGTTCCAAAGCTATTGGAGATCACACATGGCTCCTCCTTCATCACGTCACTATAAAAGGTGATAATTATCTTGATTGCAAAATGTAAATTTGGATGTATTGATAGAACTATTGTGGAAACGACCCTTACCAACGAATTCTTGAGTGAATTCTACATGATAAATTCCATGGTGTTATTTTGGATCTAAATACCATGGAAATGACCATTGTGTGGTTGGATCTTAAACACCATGAAAATAACCATTTGTTCGACCTTTGAATCCGTGGAATTGAGTAATGCTTTGTGGGATAAAATCAAAGAGCATTTTTCTCATTGCAATGACCCCTGAATCAATTTATTACAAAATGATATAGCCACTTATCGTCAAAATAGTTATTCAATTAACTTATTTTGGTCGTTTGAAAAGTCATTATATTGATATAAGTCAATATGAACATCTATTTCACCCTTGATAATTGCTCGTAAATACAAGATTATAATCATCGTCAAGAGTAAATGGAGCTTCATCAATTGTTATTGGGAATGGCCAACTCTATGTATGGTACAATAATTACTCATATTCTTAGTTATGACTCATTGCCGAAGTTGATTCATACATTTTTGAGAATTTTTCAATTAGAAACTCACAACTCGAGGATGATAGGAGAGAGGATGTGGTTTTTACCGTAGGTTTTGTTAAACAAACCAATAGATCCAAGAGGCCTTGGTATGAAGCTTCTTCAAAATTTGGACATCGCAACGACAAATGCTATTCGCTATTGGAATATCCCGATAAATTGGGGATAACCTCGTATTCTTCCAAAAAACAAGTCTATCGCCCCTTGAATTCATGGAAATGGGGCTCGATCTAATGATGTTCAAGCGTAAGCAGCAAAGACGACCAATGAAGCATCTTATCACTATGTTCCGAATTTTTTATGAATTTTGGAGGAACAATGGACAATATTGAAAATTCTAATTGTTACCGGTGAAAAAATCTCAAAACCTCCTACGAAGTTATCATGTATGATTTCTTCATCTTATTGGTTGCTCGATTCTTGGGCAAACCAACATATGACATGATCTTTGAATTTATTACCAATATCCGTGATGTTAGTCAATGTTCTATCGACTTGCTTGACTATAAACCATTTTCCCTACTAAAACATGGAGTGTAATACTCTATCGCAAAGTGACTCATCATAATGTATTCGGCATGTCAATATTGTGATGTGTCTAATTAATGTATCTCAATTAGTTTATCATATACCATATACACTAACCATCACGGATCTTCACTATGTTTTGCATGAACATTCTTGGAGGACTATGTTTGGATGGGCAAAAATATCGATAGGGTATATCATTTTCGTCTACTTGATCAATGTTCCATATTCCCCAATGGGGTAAAGTTGAAAAACTGTGATCTTTGGCATCAACAATTGGAACATGCCTCATTTTGAAAAATGCTTTATTTGTATCTCTGCAAAACACACACGAAATTCATTTGAATCTAGCTTGAACATCACTACTTCTATATTCGATCTCGTTCATGCCAATATTTGGGGCCTTACCGGGTTGCCTTCTTATGTGGTGCCGATTATTTTCTAACAACTATTGATGACTTCTCTAGGAATTTTTCTGTATATCTCATAGAATCCAAACAAGATGCCCATTATCAATTACGTCAGTTTAGTTGCATGACAAAAACCTAAATTCTAGTGGTCCAAAATATTTCCATAATGATGATGGATTGGAATTCATCTCTCTTTGATGCATATGAAATTTCTAGTCATATGTGTACGGTACATACTTGTTGTGGTTGTAAAACCGGGGTACAAACAGTCATAGATCCGAATTAATCGGAATTCTGTTTTATTCTTTTATTGCTTGTACGACAATTTGAATGAAACACTAGCGAATATGAAAAAGCGATTTAACGTGTAAAACCCCTATGAACGGGGAAAAACCACAATACTCTTAGTCAATGCATTATCAACAAGAACAGTTTACAATATCTGTGCGGGTAAGAAAATAACAATGGAAATGGGACAAACATGAACAAACAAGTAGAATTCAGCAAAGAACGGGCTCACATGCCCCAAAAAGGTCATCCGTAGCTTCTAAATCCACCTCCAATATATAGAAGAAGATAAGAAAATGTTAGGAGACTGCCTCCAACAAGATAAATGTTGTCCGCCTACTAAGTTTTTGCCCATCCACAATCGTCAATATGACAGAATCGGTCCCTCATTCGTTCCAGGCCTAATCTCTCCGGAAGCCCGATCCGATGTGCCTTTAATGGCCGATCCATACGTTTCTGTGTGACTTCTTGAACTCGAATGGCTTCTTGGGCCTAGTTCGAGATCTTCCATAGAATGGCTCACCATTAAGTTAGAGACATGATTTGGCAGGTTTGTTTCATATCACGTGGGTCATCCCCATTTCTCATGGGCCTCCATTTATCCAATGTATCGGGTGCCGAGGTTCTCATCACTAGTCCATTGGGTCACAAGTTAGGAAATGAGAAATGGGAAAATGGGTCACAAGTTAGGAAATGGGCCCCCTTGTATATAAATAAGGTGTCTCATGTCATTTGAGGGTTGGACCTTTGGCATACATTTCATGGTACCTCGATTGGAGTTGGCATGTCGGGGTGACTCACGTGGTGTTGGCAAATGGAGTTGACTCGCTTGGAGTTGACAAGTCTTATTGACTCGATTGTAGTTGCCAAGTCGGGTTGACACTTGGAGCCTGGAAGTCGGGGTGAGTCGGTTAGAGTTAGAAAGTCATGGTGAATCGCTTGGAGAATGCAAGTCGAGGTGCTCGCTTGGAGTTTGCAAGTCGGTGTAACTAGCAAATAGTTGGAATATCGAGGTGACTCGCTTGGAGTTGGCAAGTCGGGGTTCACTTGGAGTATGCAAGTCGAGGTGATTCGCTTGGACTTGGCAAGTCTTGGTCACTCACTTGGGGTCGGCAAGTCGGAGTGACTCGCTTGGAGTTGGCAAGTCATTATGACTCGCTTGGAGTTGGCAAGTCGGGTTGACTCGCTTAGAGTTGCCAAGTGAGGGTGAATCTCTCTGAGCTGGAAAGTCGAGATGACATGCTTGGAGTTCGCAAGTGAGGGTGACTCGAATGGAGTTCGCAAGTCTGGGTGACTCAAGTGGAGTTGGCAGGTCAGGGTGACTGCATGATCCTGGTCGTTCTTTGGACTGTTTCCACTTGGATTTGTGAGACCTATAATTGTAGAGTTTGACTCTCATGAGGACATAAGCCCACACATTGTGCGACCAAACTTGTATATCATCTTTGTCGCACATAATTCCAATATTATTAATCGAGCCAAAAGCTAAAAAAATTGATTGACTGATCAAATCCATACTAAGAACATTTTTAGACGAGATCAGTTTGGCGCCGTCCTTGGGGAAATTACATCTTGTCCCTTTAAGAGCCATGTGTTGAGTTGGAATAGTACCACAATATCATGATGATCCGGATTTATGAGAATGAGAACATTAATGAAGAGATTGAAATGTAGTCTAACTTTTATGCAATTGAGGGTGAGAGGGGTGATATACTAATGGGGACTCAATAATTTGTATCAGAAGATTCCCCTGTAACAGAGAGATCCAATCAGCCTCCCAGAAGCGGGAATTCATCTGGTAGGACACCTATTATAAATTCACCCCATCTATGTTTATCAAGTTGCTTTGAATTTTGAAGAACCGGTCGAGTAGTGGCCCGAAGGAACATCCACCTTCCACCGCATGTACGTGCACGGTCTATCGACCAACATTGTGAAAATGATGACGTAGAGGAACAAGTGTTGGTCTACTCACCCAATTAGAAGAAGTGGAGACACGAAGAAGGTCTGAAATCTTGTCTTAGAACCTACTGCCGATGAAGAGACGGACTCAATCCAAAGCCGAGAGCTCCATTTCCTAAATTAGGGGTAGAACATACTTTCACTTTAAAGCATATTTAGAACTTCATTGAGTCGAAGTTTCGAAAGATGAATGATAATATTGAGCAGAATCATGCTCGAATGGACTAGTCGGAGGCCAACTTGGATCTCGGTTATGAAATACTATGGGTTTATGGTCAGCATACTAGAGACACTTGTCTCACCTCTGCCTATGAGAGTAACTTAGGTGTTGCCGGTATATATGGGGCAATTGATCCCTTTAATGGAAGAGGAAAGGCCTTACCTTCTATATAGGCCTTACAAAGTCTATGGAACGCTTCTAATGCATTATTACTGCCTCTCCATGCAGTCATTAACGCAACAATGCTCGAATGCATCGAGATGCCCAAGGAACTGCAACTTTAGTGAGATGCATGTGAGCCATATGTACTTTAGTTATACAACTATGTTTTTTTTATTTTCACCGACTCTTTGAAGGACTCTACACTTTGATGGTTAAGTTAGTAACCAAGGTTTTGCATTGTTTCGTATCAAGACTTTAAAGATCAATTCTATTCGGTATTCATACACTTCAATGCATCGTTGAAGTCAATCACTTCTTTGACCGCACTGAGTTATGATTCTTCATAGAGACTTTTTGGTTTTATAACCCTTTTTGAATCGGAATGCAGGAAAATTCTACAATTACAGTAAATACAAAATTTCTAGTGCTACAACTTATTTTGGTGGCGCATCCCCTTTGAAATTATCCATATAATATGGATGATATTGCTTTAGTATGTACTTAGTTTGTTCAAGAAGATCAAAGAAAATGTGACAAATTGGAATAAATCATTTTCGAAAACTATGATGCGAGATTTTACAGTTTTCAGTTATGGACATATTTTTCTAGTTATCGATTACAAGAAAATGAGATCATAGAAGATTCATCTTCGCTATGGACACCTTCTTGTGGGATTTACAATTCCCATATAATCTGTCGCTTTTGTATATGTTTTAGACATTCTATCACTGACTATGGTGGAATCAGGTTCGTGACGTAGAGGCTAGCGGTCTTAAGTAAACTTGATGAAATATTTATTGGAATAGATGCAATGAATGTCGTAGAATCTTGTAAAGAAGATCTAAATATTCAAATTGAGAAATGGAAAAGCACACCTCTTAGAAACATACCATGTCAAGAAACTATTGTGGTAAAAGAGGAGGCTATTTTGAAATAAAAAATAGTTTAGACTAAAGAAGTAATTATCGTGCTAAAATGAGAAAATACAAATAATGACATTAGAGAAATGGCCAACATCGCATACCAAGATGTTCTTGCCGAATAATCGTGGAACGTGCGAACTTGTCCTAGAATCACCACATGAAATTCGGTATGGAATTTTGTCTTTGGATGAGGGTGTCGTCATCTCATCATTTGAAGTGTGTTATAATGTTTTGATATTCTTATACAATAATCAATGCTTCCTTAATTTTCATATGAACTATCTTGGCCTTTTATTCATCATTCAGTGAGATTCCTGCGTTTTAGGTTTCCAACAATTGGTATCGGTAGTCGGTCACCGTGGTTTTCAATCGTGATTAACTATTGTTTGAGAAACAACACAGGTCATCATCGATCAGTGTTTAATGAGATATCATATAGCTAACGAAATATTTGTTACAATGAAAACCCATGAAGAGTTTCGCAACCTTCAGAATTGTGGTTGCTAACGATTTGGAGGTAAATGACATTATTAAACCATAGGAATTGAAATTTAAATATCTACTCGATGATCAAATTATTGATAACGGGGAACATATAGTGAAGGGGCATCTAATTTAATTTGTGATCCATCAGGAATGGTTTCGTCGAATGGTATTCATCAGAATTTCCGAAAATTGGTTATTCAAAGTCAGATCAGTGATGATTAATTGATGTTTTCGAATGCTTCTATGAAGTTATTGGACTGAATCCCGAGTATTTTGCCTCCCATATATGATTTCAATTACAAAAGTTTGTAGTGTTTCATATGAATCTAAAAGGAGTCCCATTACGAATGGTGAACATATGTATTTTTGGGCGGAGAGCCCAAGATTTATGAAAGTGATTGTATTTGCAAAATAATCTATCTCCAAGAAGAGACCAATCACTTATTTTCTTCCGAGGAAGTGTTGTAGAGATTTATGAAGTGATGTTCTAACGTTCACAATATCTCCTCTTATTATTACACATGTTTTGAACATCGGGGAAGTGAAGATCCATGTTATATACCCCAATAATGAGGACTTTTATGATATGTGTTCTTTTACTCAGCCAAAACCCGGGACTTACGAGTACAAATGTTTTTTCAATATGGAAGCACTTGAGATTGTTACATGAGTTTCGAATTGAGATAAAAATAAATATGATAATGACCTAATGAACCAATGATAATGATTAAATCGATACAAGGAATATAGAGTTTTATTCAACTTGAGACCATGAGAACATATGGAAGGGAGCGAAATCAAATGTTACCAGAATTTTTCTCACATATTATACATTATCAAAAAGGCATCCTTCAATTCAAGGAATATATCTTATATCATACTGCCATGGGAGTATTTGCGAACATTTGTATGACGATGTATGTCTTGATTTAACCTAATCTCGAGCAAAGGAGTCACGAAACTACAATATATATATTCAAATCATTTGATATTGCATACATGTTTATTTCTATGTTAGCAGATGGAAGTTTAAATTTCTGGCGAGCCCTAAGAAAAGTATGTTTAATAAAATGAGACAATGAATGTCAAAAGACTGTCATAATTTAAATATTTCAATCTAAGGTGTATCCTGAGGGAAGCGAATACCTATGCAAATGGAAATATTATCTAACGAATCATGCTCATATCAATTGTTGATCATCATTATGGAAAGAACAATTACCGAGGTGGCTAAGTTTCAATGTGCGAGTATTAGCATCAATTTTTTAGTTGATGAACTTAATGAACTATTGTGGAATCATGTAAGTTATTTATCTTGGTTTTAGATTACCTCGAGATGAAGGAGGACCCCACGGAATCATGCAAATAGCAACTAAGTTTGTTTACATAGATTAGAAGTTCGTTTACATCAACTAAGTTTTTAGTTGATGAACCTAATGAACTATTGTGTAATCATGAAAGTTATTTATCTTGGTTTTAGATTACCTCGAGATGAAGGAGGACCCCAAGGAATCATGCAAATAGCAACTAAATTTGTTTACATAGATTAGAAGTTGTATAAAGAATTGGTTAGTGGACCATATCTTTGTTGTTTATCATGTACCAAGCTAAATGTAGTTAGTGAAGGAGTTCATGCTAGGGACTATGTTGACCAACCTGTTGCTCGATATTCATCCAGCGATGATGCAAGACTGTATAAATTTAGTTCGAGCTAGCCTTGCCTATCAATATCACTTCAATTCGCACCACGTGCCAAGGATAATTATGAAGCTGTTAACGACAACTTGTCATTTCGATATATGGCAGACTCATATTTTCGATTTTTCCTACTGGCCTCGAGTCAGAAGAAATTTTGTATTGTGGCCATAGAACATTTCTCTAAGTTGATAGAAGTTGAAGTAGTGCATTGAGTTTGATGGTACATTTCTTCTAAGTTGATATATGGTACATTGAGTTTGACGGTACATTTCTCCAACTAAGTTGATATATGGTACATTGAGTTTGATGGTACATGTAACGATCCGCCTTTCCGCTTGCACGATATTGTCCGCTTTGGACTAAGCTGACCCTAAGACTACCTGTAACCTTGTCCACGCCCAAAACCATTTCCGCCATATAAATCTCTCTACACATCATTATTCTCTCACATCCACATCATTTTCTCTTTCTATTTCTAAAAATTCTCACTCATCCACATTATTATTTATTTCTCTTTCATCCACATCATCTTCTATCTCCAAATTTCAATCTTTCTATCTCATCAACTTTATTATTTTATTACCTTATTTATCATTAAATATTACATTTCAATTTTNTATATAGTGGAAACCCCGTGAATTGGGGTGAAAACCACTCGACTAAGAGCTGATTATGCTCTTAGCCTGCTCACTAAAGAAATGAATCAAAGTTCATACAAAACAGGCTAATGAAAATGACGAGGTAGAGAAAGCAAGAAGAATTCGGCAGCGTAACAGTCTGTTCTTCTGCATCCAAAGGGTCCTGTCTTTTCCTTCGTCTTGCCCTGTATTTATAGAGTTGCCGGCGAGTGTAATCCACGTCCTGTAACCGCCTCTGACAAGTTTGTTAGAGGTTGTTATCGCAGGATGTAAAACGAGGCTGGGACCGATGCGTGGTCTGCGTGATCGGGCCCGAAGCATGATAAACGTGACAGGGCCCGAAGCGTGGAATGCGTGAGCCTGTAACCGTTTTGTAACTGTTCGGACCGAACCCCAGAGCCAGCTGGCAGATAACGCTTATTTTTACTAAGGTTATCTTCGGTCCTCTGTGTTGAACATCGGGTCGCTCTTCCTAAAGGTGTAAGTGGGCTGTTAGTGTTCGTTTTGATTATTTAAGTTGGCCCAACTATTATCGGGCCTCACACATTAAAGGGTACCCGGTCCTCGAGTTCTCATCAATAATTTTGTTAATACATGACTTACGACGATACGATCAGGGTCAGGTGATATAACCGATCGGATGACAATATCCTCTTGCCGATCGGACGAGAGAATCGATGGTCAGTCGATCGGTACCCTACGGAGTGTTGCAGGATCGGTAATGAATTGCTGGAAGAAGGGTGTGCGATCGGCGTCCTCAGGAGAAATGTTAACGAAGGCTGTGTCATTACTCCAGGCGGCAGTGTGCGGCTTCGGCGTGCACAAAAGTCTCATAAATTGGCTCAAGGTGGCTGCGGTGAGATCGTAATATATTACGATAAGATTGTGTGCAATTAAAATATGTAGAATGTTTGTCTATAAAAGGGAGAGGTCTGAAAATGTTGAAGTACAAGCTCTCCGGAGAGTTCCTGATCAAAAGTTCTTAGTGAATTCTTCCTGGGTTTGGTGCCCCGTGGGATTTCCTCCCGATTCTCGGGTTTCCCACATATAAACTCTGGTTCTCCTTTCATTACGGCAACCGTATACCAGCGGTATTTTCACCTGATTATAAAACATCACAGAGTAGATTTTTACTCTTAATATTTGGCGCCGTCCGTGGGGACCGGTCTGGTAAACCTACTGAGAAGCTTTGCTTGCTAGTCTTAGTTCTTATGGAGAACCCAAAATCTGTGGAGGGAATGAAAGCTCACCAGCTGGAATCACATAACAGCATCGCTGTAAGAGAAGTGATAACTATCGATCATCAATCCTTGCTGAAAATGGTAGAGGAAATGATGGGAGATCTTTGACAATCGCTCCTGGCGTCTGGGCAGAAATCTGTTGTCCAGCCGCAGATCCAGAATACTCAAAGCTTGATTCCACTAGAAGCAAGTCGGCAAGACGACTAGCGCGGAAATCTAAGCTCAGACGAGGAGGAAATTGTCGGTCGGCACCCCCAGAACGAGGTGCCCCGACCGACTGTCGATCAAGACCAAGCTCGCTTTGACGAACTGGTAGCAGAGCTGGACGCAATCAAAAGGCGACGACCGGGGCTAGATACCGATCGTCGACCGGATTTTTTCCATGAAACAATGAGTCAACTTATCAAGAGAGATGTCGACAAAGACTTTCTATTAGATTTGGAGGATGCTTATCGTGACCATTGCTCGGACAATGGGGTTTCCACTCTGCTTCATATGCATCTACATCCTTTTTCTGAATGTGTAATGAAAGGTGTGCCAGAACGTTCGTTTAGAGCACTAGACGGGATACCTACGTTCGGTGGGTCCGGAGACCCGTTGGATCATTTATCAGACTTTGAATTAAGGATAGGGACAGTTCGTGCTAGTGACACTATCCGATGTAAGTTGTTTGCTGCAACCTTACAGAAAGACGCTAAATCTTGGTTAAAAAATCTTCCGTCAAGATCTATACGGTCTTTTGAATATTTTACCATATTATTCACACAACAATTTGCTCCTAATGTGGGTCCTCCAAGGAGCAAAGCCGAACTTTACGCGTTAAGATACGCTCCAGGGAAAATCACTTTGAGACACTTCATTGAGAAGTTCAATCACGTAGCAAGAGGAATAAAAATGGATCATAAGGAAAAATTGGACATACTGCAACAAGTTCTTGGGTCATGTAGACTTTTTACCAGCCTCATCAAGAATCCACCTACTTCATTGGGACAACTTACCCAAAAGATCAACAAATACATCAATATTGAAGAAACTATGACAGCTCTTCATGGTAAGAATGAGCCTGTTTTTACAAAATCTGTGGAGAAGAAAATCCATCCCTCGGATAAGAGATGGAGGGAAGTGAATTCGTGCCAAACCCGGGACACGGATATTGTGAATCAAAGGGTATACTACGAGTTACATAAATATGCTAATCACTCAACAACTGAATGTAATGTTTTGGAAAACCACATCAAGGAATTGGTAAAAGATGGGGTGCTGGAGTACAAGAAGGGTAAAACTCATGAGAAGGAATCCGGTCGGAATAGTGGCGACAGAGATGACGATCATCGCTACGCACCACGCCAGAGGAAAGACGTACATAATGACCGACCGCGGTGGGAGACAATGGAGGGATCGACGGAATGGTCGATACGGAGACGATCGATGGGACAACAGACGATCCCCTGCCCCAGAAGTGCTCCCCCCACCACCAGTGAACCCGCCAGCTGAAAGGGTTAATACAGGAGATGTCAATTCAGTGCACAACGAAATGATTTACCCAGAGATTTTTGTAATCTCTGGTGGGGATTGCTGGGATATGACAAAGAAGGAGCGGAAGCACCATGCTAGGGAAATATTGAATTCGTCGGAAGTCATGTCGATCAAGGTATAACGTTCGTCGGAAACTGCCAAAGATAGATATAACGTTCGACGATGATGACAAAGAAGGTATTTATGAACCTCAGAATGATCCTATTGTCGTAAGTGCTGTCATTGCCAATCACAGGGTACACCGAATTTTGGTCGACCAGGGGAGCTCTTGTAATATAATCTCAAAAGGATTGATCGACTCCATGGGCATTAGCGTGACCGACCTACAGATCATAAAGATGACACTGTGGTCCTTTGACCAACAATCGGTCACCCCCCTCGGAAAAATCATTTTGACAACCACGATCGGATAGGGGGAAAAATCACAAACTGAAATGTTGGAATATGTGGTCATGGACATGGATATGGCATACAACGTAATCCTGGGACGACCGGGGCTTAATGCATTTGAAGTCGTGCCTTCCACAGTCCATTTGAAACTCAAATTTCCAACCACGGCCGGGATCACAACCATAAGTGTCGATCAAGCAACCGCACGCTCCTGCTATGTTTCGGCTTGCCGATCTAGAGTCCATGCTGTTGAAGACTTACGGGAGCCGAGAAGGGCCATGGAACCAGGGGAGTACAAAGTCGTGGAACTTATTCCAGGAGATTGCGAAAAGACTACTCGAATAGGTTTGGATCTTATTCCATCTTTTGAGATTGAGCTAATCAAATTATTATAGGATAATGCTGAGATTTTTGCCTGGAGCCCAAAGGATTTGTGTGGCATAGACAGAGCAGTGATGGAACACCGAATCAATACCCATCCCAGTGCACGACCGGTAAGACAGAAATTGCGTCGTTTTTCGCCTCAGGTTGTAGAGATCATCGGACATGAAACCTCATAGTTAGTAGCTGCTGGATACGTGAAAGAGATTAAATATTCAGAGTGGGTAACCAACCCCATTGTGGTGCCAAAGGCAGGAGGAAAATGGCGAATGTGCGTCGATTACAAGGGGCTGAACAAATTTTGTGAATATGATCCTTACCCCCTTCCACACATTGATAAGTTAGTTGACGTTGTCGCAGGGAGCACTATGATGAGCACCATGGATACGTACTCTGGATAAGACCAGATTTTTCTTGCTAAGGAGAATCAGAAAAAATGTTCGTTTGTGACACCAAGTGGTGTCTTTTGCTACACTGCAATGCCGTTCGGATTGAAGAACGCTGGGGCTACGTACAAGCGTTTAGTTAATTTATTTTTAAAAGATTTGATAGGAAAGGAAATGGAGGTGTACGTGGATCTATGATGTTTGAGTGCGTCGACGCGGATTCGTCGACACGTGGACGCGAATACGCCGATGCGGCAATAATAGATGTGTCGGGTTTTCGACGCGTCAAAAGTATAAATATACAATATATAAATACTTTAAATTAAACAATAATATAAATTCATTAAAATTTAGTAATATCATTACAGAATATATATTTATGAGAATATTCATTAAAACAAAATATAATTCATTGTTCAACATGAAACTACTAAATAAATAAGATGATCATCATACATTACCCTCGTTTACATTTTGTTCAAATAATTCCTCTTCCATTTCAGGTTCATCGAGTGAAAGATTAGCGAATTGAAGCAATCCTAGAGTACTTATAGATTCCAAACCATCTCTAGATATATCCCATAATTTAGTATCACCCTCTTTATATTCCGAAGACTTCCTAGAAAGTAAGCGGAGATTAGAATGGACAAATACCAAGTCTTCGGCACGTTCTGGAGCTAATTTATTCCTCTTTGCTGAGTGAATAAAGGCATATGTACTCCAATTTCTTTCGCAACATGAGGATGAAGAGACCTATCGAAGTAATCGTGTAGCCAAATACTGCAAATGTGGGGTTGCTGCCCCATGCATAACCCACCAAGCTAAAGGTTCTAATTTAGAACGTTCCACTTTAGAATCTTCTTCATTAAAATCTCCCGAACATGAGAGAAATTCAGCAAATCTTGTATTAACATTAGCTCTCATATTATCATCAGGGAAGACACGCTTCAAACATTCTTTGCGTAGACGAGAAACTTCAAGATCAGATTGAGGAGGTAATACCCATTGATTCTCCCGTTGCCATTCTAAAGTTGCACATCTGAAAGAGAAAAAACTTTATTTTATGTTAGATAAAAAAATTATCATCATATAGTATAATATAAAAGTATTTACGTAGGGTTCAAAGAATGAGCAAGTGCATGTAACGGTGTAATACATTTCTTCCTTCTTCTTTCTAAAATATCATAGACCGTATCCCAAAAATCAGATTTTTCATCCAATCTTTTTTTCTCATGATCATAAATTGCTATTTTTACCTTCGATATTGCATTTAACCACATTGGATAAACCAAATGAAGACATGATCTATCTGTATCACAATCTCGTATCATAGAATAAATAGGATCTGTAAATGCTAGAACATAATCAATTGCTCCCCAAAATGATTCATTCAACAATATGTCCCTAACCGTTCTAGCTTTTAACTCATCATCATTTCGATAAGAATTCCATTCCTCATCTGTAATGACCCGGAAAAGACGGCACAAACGGAATCCAGACAGGTTAGAACCGCATGAATTCTTGATTAAAAACATGAAATGAGGGGTAAATTAGTAAATTAAGATAAGAAGAGAGAAATGAGGAAGGAGGGGCAAAAGGGTCATTTGGACAGGTTAGAAACCTATAAATAGGAGTGGAATGGGAAGAGAAGGGGTCATTTGGCACAAAAAACGTAGGAAATTCGAGAGAAATTGGAATTATCGCGGAAATTGGAGTAAAGAGGAAATTATCGCGAAAACTGGGTGAAAGACGAATATTATCGCGGAAATCAGGTTCACTGTAGTTTTATCGCGAAAAATTGGACCATGAAGGAAATTGTCGCGATTTTTGAACTCACATGCAAAATTATCGCGAAATCGTGCTAAAGCTTAAATTATCGCGAAAATGAAGGATTGTGTGTAAAGTGTCGCGGATTTGTGGCTGAAGTGTGGATTATCGCGAAAATCAAGGGCTGCATGTAAATTGTCGCGGATTTGGGGCTGAAGTGTGAATTATCGCGATTTTGAGATCGACTTGCAGAATTGTCGCGGATTTGGGCCGAATTGTTACGATAGAACGACCAGGTAAGCGGAGCGAACATAGTAGATTAAAAGAAGGTTCACGATTAGAAATTTAGTGAACACTAAATTACACAGAAAGGAGCGTGAATTAAAAACAGAANGACGTGTTCCGCGGACGACGTCCGCTATAGCTGGCCACGTCAGCTTTCCGCGGACGGCGTCCGCTCTTCGCCCTAAAACAATATTTGATTTTTCTAATCGCATTATTTAACCAAAATAGCCTAACTATTTTAGAGTTTGGATTCAATTTTGTAATGATGCGAAAATTTAGAAATTAATAGAATTAGAATTTAATAAAGGATAAAAATTAAAGATTGAGTTGGATGATGAAATTCATTTTAAAATGATTAAAATGTAAAATCCACATTTTAAAGGTTTGGAGCTACTACGGGTCAAAATAGGATGAAAACGCAAAGAGTAGGGAAGGATGAACTAATATACAATTTTGAATAATTGAACTAATATATTTTTATGGTTTAAAAGATTGGGGTATTAATGATCACAGGTTCACGTTAAATTGAACCGGTTTTGATTTGTTTAGAATATGAGAAACGATTATGAGAATGCAAAATTAATGAACGACACAGTAATTTAACTTGGAAAATCACGTAGGAAATGGAAAAAAACCATAGGATCAAAAGTGTAATTGCGCTTAGTCAATTGATTAGCAAAGTAATGAACGATGGGGCTACAAGGAAAATGAAAGCTAAAGGGAAGGTGCAACAGAGAAAAAGTATAGACACGAAAATGCGTCTGTCATCCGTCCATGAGCTAGTCTTAAGAGCCCGTATTTATAGATGTGGAGTTCATGTGGTTTTCCTTATGTAATCGCTGCTCACACGTCTTCAAGTTGCCTTTAAATGCGGTAATAGCCCTCCACTCATTAATAACCACATGTTATTGAACATACAAAGTCAAGCCTAAGAAATGATGATGATGAAGAATCTATGATTACGAAATCTGCTGATCTAACTCCAAGAGATAATAATGGAAGAAAGGAGGATTTGGAGGAATTTGGAGTTAATTATAGATTGTTGAGTGTGAAAGTATGGCCTTTAGGCAACGAGAACACGATTGAAGGCAATAATCAAGCCGGTGACAATCTCATTCATGAAAGAATTAGCAAATAAAGATAGCATGATTCACGTAATTAGATTGATACGTCTTTAGGAAAGTCCTATCAATGTTCTATAAATTAAATGTTGTACTCTCTATTATTCTATGAATAAGCGTAAGCTTCAACGTATTCTTCATCAAGTTTTCAGACCTTGATAAACTTGCTTTTTCATCTTGGTATCGGAGCAATTCTGCGTAATTGCATTATCGAGTTTGTTTTTTTTCTTCCGCTGCTGCCTACTGTTTTCATCCAGAACCTCTTCACACAAACATTATCATGGCAACATTGTCGCTGAATGTTGGTACTTTTATTACCATCCGACTCAATCATTCAAATTATCCAATTTGGCGAGAACAAGCACTGGCTCTCGATGACAGCCAAGATTTAACTGGGCACCTCACTAATGAGACCCATGTTCCATCACAATACATAACTCCACAAGCAGAGAGTGAACTTTCTACTACTCTCAATCCTGAATATTTAAAATGGCGCACATCGGATCGAATACTCCGTGGATGGCTTATCGGGACACTATCCGAGGAGTCTTTGGGACTGATCGTCGGCCTTGATTCTGCCGCTGATGTATGGTCAGCCCTCAAGAACACTTATGCCGTTGATTCGGAGGAAAGAGAGTTTACCATAAGACAACAACTCTCTTATCTACGTAAGGTTGATGACAAAACCATTGATGAACATGTCCGTAACTTCAAGATGTTGTGTGATAACCTCTCTGCCTTGGGTAAACATGTCTCTGATAAAGATAAAGTCTTTATGTTGCTGAGCAGCCTTGGAAGGCAATATGAATCATTCACTACATCAATGCTTAAGGATCCTCGTCCATCATATTCGCAACTAGTTCCACAAATCCTGAATTTTGACCAACGAAGATCATGGTATTCAGACACCACAATCTTGAATCCCCACGCTGCCTTCGTTAGCCAAAAGCATCAAACTCGTAATGTTGGTTCCACTCAAGGTAACGCATCTTTCAACTCTACCGGGAAAGGGTTTCAAGCACAACGCTTTAGTCAACAACGCTCTACACCTCAACATACAACTTATCCACCGCCACTCGGAAAACGAAGGATGACGCCCGATGAAAGAGAAAAATACAAAGAAGTTACATGCCAAATATGTGATGGAGTCGGCCATATTGCCAAAATCTGCTGGTGGCGATCTGAAACTGCACAAACTAATCCTACCCAAGCGCTAGCAGCCCTTACACTAGACAATTCGATCACCAATACTGAATGGATATCCGACACTGGAGCAACAAATCACATGACATGTACCTCTAAAATTCTTAATAATATGGCGAAATACGATGGATCAGATGCAGTCCTCGTTGGTGATGGTTCCATGATGGAAATACAGGGAGTTGGTTCCTCAATAATAAAACAAAATAATGCTTCACTTCATCTATCTAATGTTCTTTATGTGCCACAATTAACTAAGAATCTTCTATCTATTAGCCAATTAACTAATAATTTCCCTGTTAATTGTGAGTTTTCTAATCATTCACTTCTTGTTAAGGATCGAACAACAGGGGAGATATTGGTGACTGGGAAGCGAAAGGGTGACATTTATGTCATACCAAGCTTCCCACAATGCTATATTGCTCATCGCTCAAATGTGGCTACCGTGGACATATGGCATCAAAGGCTTGGACATCCTCAACAATCTGCTGTTAGAATTTTAAAAAATAAAGGATTAATCTCTGTGATTGGTCGTTGTCAAAATAAATTTTGCGATAGTTGCCAATTTGGCAAACTGAGCAAACTTCCTTTTTTACCTTCCGTAAAACCTTCTCTTTCTACATTTGATAAAATTCATTGTGACCTATGGGGACCAGCTCCGGTTTTATCCTTAAATAAATTCAGATATTATGCATGCTTTGTTGATGATTTTACTAGATTCATTTGGTTCTTTCCATTACATCGTAAAAGCGATTTCTGTGATGCTTTTCTCACTTTTGAACGTTATGTTGATCGGCAGTTTAATAAGAAAATTAAGGTTTTTCATTCCGATGGTGGCGGTGAGTTTCTAAACCATCGACTACAATCTCATTTCACTAGCAGTGGTATTGTTCACCTTGTGTCTTGTCCACATACCCCGGAACAATCAGGTATAGTCGAACGAAGACATCGTAGTATCAGAGAGTTAGGCATGACAATGCTCTTTCATAGTGGTTTGCCTTTATCGCTTTGGGTCGATGCTTTTAGTACTGCCGTTTACTTATTAAATAGAATTCCTTCAGCATCTATTAAAAATGAGACCCCATACTTTACACTTCATGATATTCACCCTAGCTATAAAGAGTTGCGTGTCTTTGGTGCTAAATGTTTTCCCTATACTTGGGATTCTAGAGCTAACAAATTCAGTCCCAAAACCGTTTTATGTGTCTTTATAGGGTATCATAATGTCTACAAGGGTTATCGATGTTATCATCCTCAGAGTAAAAAAATTTACATCTCTCGTCATGTTTCCTTTGATGAACAATGTTTTCCATTTAAAGAATCTCAAAAATATCTCATGAATTCAACTAACACTTTAACGATTTTTGAGAATTGGTTGAACAGGACATCCGAAGATATTGATATTGCTTCTACTGCTTTGCTGCCTCCAACATGCACATTGCCTGTTAGCCAGCCTTTACCAATTCAACCATTCATGGAAGCAACTAGATCCACTTCCACAACAATTACCGTAGATGACTTGTCACCAAATGGAAGCATGCTTAGTGATGATCTACCCCATCAATCGTCGGCTGGATTATCTCATGATCAATCTCCAGTGCTTGATCTTGCCTCGGAAACTCCGAATGTCTCAGACGTCGATGATGATATTGATTCAAGAACCATGGTACCCTTAGCACGAGATGACTATGGCATAACACACACGATGGTCACACGCTCTAAAGTTGGGGTTGTCAAACCAAATCCGAAGTATGCTCTTGCCTCGGAGATATGTGAAACCATTCCAAAAGAACCACCTTCAATCCGGAGTGCCCTCAATCACCCAGGTTGGTTTGCAGCCATGCTCGAAGAAATGGAAGCTCTGTCAAAGAATGGTACTTGGACACTTGTACCCCGAGAACAAGGAATGAATGTCATTGGATGCAAGTGGGTGTATAAGACAAAACTAAAATCCAATGGCTCACTCGATCGTCTTAAAGCCCGCCTTGTTGCAAAGGGATATCTCCAGGTTGATGGTATTGATTTCACGGAAACATTCTCTCCGGTGATCAAGCCAAGTACAATTCGCCTTGTAATCTCGATTGCCTTAATGAAAAATTGTTCGATTAAACAGCTTGACGTAAAGAACGCATTCCTACATGGTTGGGTGCAAGAAGAAATTTATATGACACAACCACCAGGTATGGTCGACACTTGCTTCCCGAATCATGTGTGTAAGTTGCACAGATCGTTATATGGTCTCAAGCAAGCCCCACGTGCATGGTATGATCGATTTAGTTCATTTTTACTTCAACTTGGATTCTTTAGTAGTCTTGCTGACCCTTCGTTATTTATCTCTCACTCAGAGTCAGGATCTCTAATTTTACTTCTTTATGTAGATGATATCTTGCTTACAGGAACATCACTCAAAATGATCAACACCCTGATTGGTCGACTCAATACATAATTCTCAATAAAGGACTTAGGATCTCTTCATCATTTCCTTGGGGTGGAATTCACAGAGGTACAAAATGGTCTTCACTTATCTCAAGCTCACTATGCTCTCTCTGTTTTGGACAGGTTTAACATGCGTGATTGTAAACCTAAGATGACTCCTTTTTCGGTGAAAATCAAACAATACAATGATCATGATGACTCTATTGATCAAACTAAATTCCGTTCTCTGGTGGGTGCTCTACAATACTTGAATTTCACAAGATCAGATATCACCTTTTCGGTCAATTATGTATCACAATTCATGCATGCACCTAAGGCCTCGCACCTGACTCTCACATTTCGTATTCTCCGCTACATCAAGGGTACACTTGACGATGGTCTTGTCTTATCCGCAAATTCAGACTTTCGCCTTCTTGCATACTCTGATTCTGATTGGGCTAGCTGTCCAATAACAAGACGTTCAGTCACAGGTTATTGTGTGTTCTTTGGCCCCAACCTTGTTTCTTGGTGCTCCAAGAAACAAAAGACAGTCTCTCGGTCTAGCACAAAAGCTGAATATCAGTCTATGGCACACACCACGGCTGAACTAACATGTCTGCAACATGTGCTAGGTGATCTACGTGTACAGATGATGACCACGCCACTCTTATTATGTGACAACCTTAGTGCTCTCTACCTCACGGTTAACCCGATGCTACATGCTCGAATCAAACACATCGAACTTGATTATCACTTTGTTCGTGAACAAGTTGCCTTAGGTCGTCTGATCACTCAATATATCCATACTTCACAGCAGGTGGCTGATCTTTTAACTAAGCCACTCACCAAAACAATGATGACTTCGTTCAAAACCAAACTCACCCTCCAAGCTCGGCTTCGTTTACGGGGTGATATTGAACATACAAAGTCAAGCCTAAGAAATGATGATGATGAAGAATCTGTGATTACAAAATCTGCTGATCTAACTCCAAGAGATAATAATGGAAGAAAGGAGGATTTGGAGGAATTTGGAGTTAATTATGGATTGTTGAGTGTGAAAGTATGGCCTTTAGGCAACGAGAACACGATTGAAGGCAATAATCAAGCCGGTGACAATCTCATTCATGAAAGAATTAGCAAATTAAGATAGCATGATTTACGTAATTAGATTGATACGTCTTTAGGAAAGTCTTAGCAATGTTCTATAAATTAATTGTTGTACTCTCTATTATTCTATGAATAACAGTAAGCTTCAACTTATTCTTCATCAAGTTTTCAGACCTTGATAAACTTGCTTTTTCATCTGTCTCGACTTATTTGATGGGAAGAAAAGATGAGACCAAAACCATACTGACTTCATTCCTCAAAATGGTGAACATTCAATTCTCAAATCGAGTCCAAACCATTAGAACCGATAATGGGGGTGATATCGCCATGAGAATTTATTATTTGATAATGTATCAATTTCTATATAGTCATTATTGAAGAAGATGATGGTATTCAAAAGATCGAGATATTTGATGGTTGACTTCGTTATTGCTTTTGTGGTATTCGACCGGGTTACTTATTTAATGAATCTTTATATTTAATTTAGATATTAATGGATCATTATTTATTGAACTTCATTATTGATGGGCCGAGAGAGTTATAATTGGGCTGGACTAATCATCTATATAAACATGGCTAAAGAAAGAAAAAGGAACTTGGATTATTGACCTAAGGAGGAGGTCGCTATTCTTTCTTTTTCGCCCGGGAAACATACGACTACGGCCATCAAAACATGATATTTTTTCTTTGGTTTTCTACATCATGTTCTCGTATTGTAAATTTACGAACTTGACGTTTATAGTGGATTCAAAGGCTACGGCCAGGGTGGTTTTTTATTATTTCTTTTACAGAAAGGTTTTCTACCTACAAAAATCGTGTCTTTTTACTTCTTGCTTTCGTATTACATTTTCGTTCGACCCCTATCCGTAAAAGGGGTCTAAATTTTATTATTGCGAATTTTTAGCAGCGATAACATTGGCGCCGTCCGTGGGGACGTTTTTAATCCCATTGAGTTTTTATCCGGAGTTTAGGATAGAAAACGAGAATATATTTTCGATTCAGCGCAGCTTCGGTATTAAGTTTGTTTCTGAATATTGAACCATTGGATCGGTCCGAAGTTTTGGTATATAGTTATAAACATAATTATCTCCGTTCTGAACGGTGAAGATCAAATTTTATGGTCGTTTGGATTTTCGAAATAACGGTTGTTTACAAGTGACTGTTTCTGATTTTTCAAGTATACAAAAGTTGGTTTTTCGATTCGAATCTCATAGTTGTAACATCGGATTGTTCTGAAATTTTTAGCATGGTTTGATACATATCTTTCGGTCTTCTGATTGGTGAAAAGCAGTTCTTATGGTGCTTTCATATTTCGGTTTACTATCCGAATATATGGTTATTATTTCTAATCCAATATTAATGCAATGTTCGGGTATTCTATTTAGTTTGCATAATTGGACCGTTGGATGTTTCTGAAATTTATTTATGTTAGTCTAGACGTATTGATTAATGTTCAAGACGGTGGAGATTGATTTTGAATTCTCTTTCGGTTTTAAATTCACGACGAACTTTCAAAGTTTCAATCTGCGTTTTCTGATATATTGAGTTGTGATATTCTATATGTAGTGCTTAATTTTACCGTTGGATTATTCTGAAATTTACGTATATTAGTAATGACACATTGTTCTACGTTGTCAACGGTGAAGATCAGTTTCTGTAATTATTTCAAATTTCGAACTATCAGCAGAAATATGACAATGTTTCTTTTGATTTTTCAGAATCCGTTATTTAAGAATTCTGATATGGATTTAATTATTTTACTATTGGATCACTTTGAGATTTAGTCATATTGATCAAGAAAGATTATTCAATGTTCTGAACAAATTTCGCTGTGAAAAGTGTATATCGATAGATCTTATTTATTGTGAATTTAAATTGCGTAATCCAAAGAAGATGGATTTCATTATCTTATGGATTGTGATGATGTGACTCTTATGATAATATGATAATCTCTTCAGTCTGGTATTCTCCCTATTATATTTAGAATAATTTACTAGATGACTTGTATGTATTATCATCCTAATTTGGTTGTCGGTTATGACCGCCTTAACAACGAGTTATTTAACTAATAAAAAATCTTATGAGAAGAAAATCATAGAAAATATAACAAAGCGACATATGAAATGATGTTGTTTTGGATGTGTAGAAAGATATTTTTCTTCTCCGAGACACTCAAGTTTCAGAGTTAACGTTTTTATTTATTATCAGAATATTCAAGATATTCTCGTCTGGATGACACGGATTTTCTCATTTGTTATTGGAGTTGTCATAATTTCATTAATGTTAGAGATTTTCATATCTATAATCGTCATTGTCGATTATTACCATAATTAGAGCAATCAAGATCGAGTTTGAACAAGTTATATTATGTGAGATTCTATGATATACAAAATGTTGAGCAAATACAAGTATTAAGGGTTCGAGAAATTGGAGATTTACTTCATTATTGGAAACGCAAGGGAAATCAATATTACAAACATGATGTATAAAAGTTCTTAGCTTTTTATGGGGAAATTTATGATCTTGCTCATAATTATAGGTCGTTTTTTGAAATATTATATCATGACTCTCGGTTTTCTTTTCTTTTAACAAGGGGGGGAATTTAGCCGACACTTACCGGGACGAAGATTATATTAGTGTCCTATCGGTTTTCTTTTCTTATATCACAACTATTAATAATTTAAACGTTTTTACAGCGGGATTATGGTTCATGGCTTTGTGTTCAATGCACTCATAAAAATCACAAGTTTGAGGCACGTTGGTTCTTTCCTATTTGATTCGTGGAGTCAAAGTTGAGTCTTCAGACTGAAGACACTTGAGTTTATTAGAGAGGATTTCTATTTGATTTCTCAGTATGCCAATGTCACTACAAAAATGCGAAGTTGTTGGTTTGATATTCTATCAAAGAGACTAATTAAAAAGGGTTGAATCTTTTTGCGATAAACTATGAAGATCACTATTGATATTACTCGGGGATTTTTTTTTGTAATTTAGATACCCCGAAAATCTTATGGCACACCTTCCAATGTATTATGAATATTTTGAGATAAAATGATTTCGGAGGTCGAGGGTCGATAACGGAGCCGAACCCTCGGATAATTGGAAGAAACGAGAGCGATGTATTACCAGGGACTCAATCAATACTTTTAGAAGAACCCCCGGTCGCCAAAATCATTACTCAGCCTTCTCGGAGCGGGAATTCATCCTGGAGGGCATCTATTAGCTATCTACTTCCTATTATTTATCAAAATGTTTTGAATTCGAAAGAGCGGCTAAGTATTTGCCTAAGGAATGTTCATCTCCCACCATAGTATATTCACAAAGAGCGGCTGATCATAATGGTGACGAGGAGAACCTAGAGGAGCATATGCGCACTATTCATGCTCAGTTAGATGATGTGAAAATCTTTAAGGAGGTTTCGAAAAAGTAATGTTGTCTAATAACTTTTTAATGATGAAGTTGCTACAGAAGCGAGAGATCTTATGTGAAGCTTCCGAGCACCCTCTATTACTTTGAGGAGATGAATGCCGAAATTGAGCATACTGATGCTTAAATGGATTAGTTCGAGGTCAATCTGGGCCTCTCTTATCAAAGATGATGAATATATGGCGAGGATACCTGTGATACTCATTTCACCTCCGTTATGAATGTAATAATACTAGACAAGTGAGTGTGATTGAGCACTTAAACATGATATGAAATACCTTCAAGCGATTTATCATCATTTTTGCAAAGTTTTGGAGTTTTGAAGTTTTGCGAAATACATTGAATGCTTCAAGCGCTTTATCATCATTTTTCATGGAAATTAATATTTCTAAGTGATTTATATCTTCACCGCCTCTTTGAAGAACTCTAAACTCTGATGGTTTAGTCGGTTAACAAAGTTCAAAGAGTTCAAGAAATTTTCCATTGTTTCGTATCAAGAGTTCAAAGATCAATTCTATTCGGCCTTTTAATGCAATGGAGAAGTCTATCACATCATTAAACACATCGCGGTATTTTACCCATCATTCAAGGAGATTCGAACATTTCGTAGTTGGTTCACCCTGATTTCCATGTTGTTTGATAAATATTACATGTTTTCGTCGATTACTGCTCCCTATTTGGATCATGTGGGCCTGTTTTAATGAGGTATCATACATTTAACATAATGACGGTTACAACGAAAACCAATGAAATGTTTCGCAACCCATAGAATTATGTTTGAGGATTTGGAGTTAAATAACATTGTTATACTAAGGGAATTGGATTATACTCTATTTGATGGTCATAGTATTGAAAAAAATGAGCATATCGTTAATGAGGTATGAAATTGTTTTTCTTAATCATCCTAAATGGTATTCGTTCGGAATAGTCTTAATCATCCAGAATGGTATTTGTCCGGAATAATATTCCTGAGGACTTCTAGCATTTGGTTATTAGTCATAGCATCACCGTGTCTACTATTGGTGATTGGTTGATCATTCTAAATTTATTTATGGAGTTATCTATCAACAATACTTGTTTGGAGTTATATATCGTGAATGATACATTGAATTTATATATTTTATTAATTGCCCAAAATGGTATTCGTCTGGAAATTTAATTTTATGAAACTCCCATTCGTCAAGTTTATGTTTATGATCGTTTGGAATGGTATTCTTCCGGAAATATATATTTACAGGAGCTACATTCTTAATTCAACTACAACATTATCGAGTTGAACTATTAAGCTCTAGACATTACATTTTATGTTAGTTGGACTTAAGAACAGTGTTGATGCGCCCGAAGGATCTATTTCTCTCCTAATCTCTTTGGAAGATAAAAAATTATCGAGGAATTTAATGGTGGTATTTGTAGTGGTGGATCTTCTTATTATCCCTTATAATTATATTCTAAAAGAGTGATTTATATTTGTTCGGGGTGATTGTATTCAAGCCTCATTTGAAGATGAAGTTTTTTATCCCCCGGGTATTAGAAAGATGAAAGGAGACATGGAGTTAACACGTTCTTGTTGTAATTTCATGTGCCAATTCCTTATGTAATTTCTAGTGCGAAGAAATCTGTTTGAATTGTGGATATTTTATCAGAAAACATGAGTGGANGGTGATCAAGCCAAGTACAATTCGCCTTGTAATCTCGATTGCCTTAATGCAAAATTGGTCGATTAAACAACTTGACGTAAAGAACGCATTCCTACATGGTTGGGTGCAAGAAGAAATTTATATGACACAACCACCAGGTATGGTCGACACATGCTTCCCGAATCATGTGTGTAAGTTGCACAGATCATTATATGGTCTCAAGCAAGCCCCACGTGCATGGTATGATCGATTTAGTTCATTTTTACTTCAACTTGGATTCTTTAGTAGTCTTGCTGACCCTTCGTTATTTATCTCTCACTCAGAGTCAGGATCTCTAATTTTACTTCTTTATGTAGATGATATCCTGCTTACAGGAACATCACTCAAAATGATCAACACCCTGATTGGTCGACTCAATACAGAATTCTCAATAAAGGACTTAGGATCTCTTCATCATTTCCTTGGGGTGGAATTCACAGAGGTACAAAATGGTCTTCACTTATCTCAAACTCACTATGCCCTCTCTGTTTTGGACAGGTTTAATATGCGTGATTGTAAACCTAAGATGACCCCTTTCTCGGCGAAAATCAAACAATACAACGATCATGATGACCCTATTGATCAAACCAAATTCCGCTCTCTGGTGGGTGCTCTACAATACTTGAATTTCACAAGACCGGATATCACATTTTCAGTCAATTATGTATCACAATTCATGCATGCACCTAAGGCCTCGCACCTGACTCTCGCATTTCGTATTCTCCGCTACATCAAGGGTACACTTGACGATGGTCTTGTCTTATCCGTGAATTCAGACTTTCGCCTTCTTGCATACTCTGATTGGGCTAGCTGTCCAATAACAAGACGCTCAGTCACAGGTTATTGTGTGTTCTTTGGCCCCAACCTTGTTTCTTGGTGCTCCAATAAACAAAAGACAGTCTCCCGATCTAGCACAGAAGCTGAATATCGGTCTATGGCACACACCACGGCTGAACTAACATGGCTGCAACATGTGCTAGGTGATCTACGTGTACAGATGATGACCACACCACTCTTATTATGTGACAACCTTAGTGCTCTCCACCTCACGGTTAACCCGGTGCTACATGCTCGAAGCAAACACATCGAACTTGATTATCACTTTGTTCGTGAACAAGTTGCCTTAGGTCGTCTGATCACTCAATATATCCATACTTCTCAGCAGGTGGCTGATCTTTTAACTAAGCCACTCACCAAAGCAATGATGACTTCGTTCAAAACCAAACTCACCCTCCAAGCCCGGCTTCGTTTGCGGGGGGATATTGAACATACAAAGTCAAGCCTAAGAAATGATGATGATGAAGAATCTGTGATTACGAAATCTGCTGATCTAACTCCAAGAGATAATAATGGAAGAAAGGAGGATTTGGAGGAATTTGGAGTTAATTATGGATTGTTGAGTGTGAAAGTACGGCCTTTAGGCAACGAGAACACGATTGAAGGCAATAATCAAGCCAGTGACAATCTCATTCATGAAAGAATTAGCAAATAAAGATAGCATGATTCATGTAATTAGATTGATACGTCTTTAGGAAAGTCCTAGCAATGTTCTATAAATTAAATGTTGTACTCTCTATTATTCAATGAATAACAGTAAGCTTCAACTTATTCTTCATCAAGTTTTCAGACCTTGATAAACTTGCTTTTTCATCTGAAAGAGGTGCTCAGATTCAATTATATTTTTTTCTTTTCGTGTGTATTCTTTCAAATAAATTCCAATTTCGTTCACAATCAGAAGAACTGCATGTTTGGTATAGTACTGGTCTAGCCAAACATTGCAAATGTGGTGTTGAAAATCCAAAAATATCATACCATTGAATTAAATAAGAAAGTTAAAAGTTAAACAATGACATATTTAAAAAATGAGTAACAACTTATTAAATACAAGTTTACCTAGATGATGAACACTTGTCATTTTTAATGCTGTTTCTTTTCCAAAATTATCTATCCTCACTTTGAAGGTCATCATCTCTTCGATCATCTTTCAATGGTCAGGACCTCCTTTTGAGATTAAGACCTCCAAGATCCCTTCATGGGTATCAAATTTATTTCGAAGTGTGTCATTTGCATACTGAAATCGATGGTTTAGTCAATATGCAGCTGCATGCAAATTCCTTTTCAACTGTCTATGCCATCTTTTTACTATGTCTGTATACAACTTATAATCATATTTCACATTGTTAAACAATAATTTAATCTCTTTCCGAGCTATTTTCAACTAATGATACACAAATACAATTGAAGAACACTATCATTGTCTACAAGTTCGAGTACTCGAAGCAATGGAAGCATCACTGTTACAATCAACACTACTTTCCCAAAAATGTCGATCAGATACATTATTAACAAAAGGTTTAGTCTTTAGCTCCTTGGATAATTTTGATGATGTAAACTCTTTATCTGTAATCAAAGTACTTAAATCATGCTTATGTGAACATAGACTCTGTAAGGATAAGAAAGTTGTAGCAAACCTAGTCAGTCCAGGACAAACAATTTCAGTCCAACCCGGTCTCTTTCTCAACCAAGCCAACCAATACAAATGATTATACATGAACTTAGTTATCTCAAAAGCTTGTCTAACTAATGTTGCCACATGATCAAGATCTCCAATTTCCTTTAACATGAGATTCAGACAATGCGTGACACAAGGTGACCAACTATTGTGTAGGTATTTTTTATTAATCAATTCACCAATCACCTTGAAAGTGCTCTCATTGTCAGTCACAATATGTACTACGTTTTGTTCACCAACCCATTCAATACACTCTTCAAACAATTTACTTAACACTTCAACATTCCTTACTTGATCAGATGCATCCATAGATTTCCAAAATACTACACCTTTTGGACAAAAAATAAGATTTTTTATCAACACATGATGAGATATACTAGTTCACCCATCAGTCATAATAGTGCATCTATATTCTTTCCATTCCATCTATGAAGTTTGTACCCGACCCTTTAATTCTTCCTTTACATCTAATAATAAAGGAACATGCAATGCATGATAATTTGGAACATCAAATCAAAGGCCCCACACAATATCTTTTTCAAACATTGATATTACCTGGGGGTATTTTCGGTATTACAACACCCCGAGAGCTCGTCCGACGTGGCTACGTGATATTTTCGATATTCTCGTATATTTATGTCACGGTGTATTTTTGGGGGTATTCCCGTAATTCGAACTACTCGGGTCTGAATATGAGCATTATAATGATATTTCTATCAGTTTAGGACAAATTCGGGCCCGGACTGGGCCAATGGTATTTTCGTAATTTGGCACCTGGGGAGCGCGCCGGTAAGTTGTGGCGATATTCTAGGGTTAATATTCAAATTCTAGAGCAAGGTATTATTATACAAGATTTTCCGGTATTATCTCATCAACATTTTCGACTAATTCTCGACCGGGATGCATTTCGAAGCTCCGGGACGATATGGCATTTATTCCAACTTAATTGGATATTATTTAATTACTTTGAGCTAAATCAAATGAAATTGGACTATTTGGCTTAAAACTTACTAGTTTGGCTGAATTTCTCTATAAATGTGAGCTCCATGGAACTAAAAAAAGGTTCAGACGGTCATCATGCTTCTCAAGGCAAAGTGTTTGATTAACTACACTATGCTAATCGCGACTTTTTGCAAGTAGTCACGAGTTTGTGTCATCCTGGTCGTAGTCGCGACTTTGTGTTGCCCGGAGTCGCGAGTTTCTGCTGACTCGCGACATTCTGCACTGTTTCATTCGTTCTGGC
>RWGZ01001215.1:0-15390 GCA_009725065.1 Utricularia reniformis | reverse complement strand
ACTAGTACCACGCATTCCTCTTGGTCGGAGTTCCCGAAGGTGAAGGCTTTGAATTCCCTCTTAAAGAGACTATAATGACCCGACTAATTATAGATCGGTTAAATGATAATTTAATACATGATAAGAATTATAGATCAAGTTTCAAAACAAAACTCAATTTAAAGTGGGTAGTATGTGCCAACTTACATTTTTCTAAATTATCTCTCTTGATTCCAATTTCTTCACAGATGATTTCATGTCTTTTGAAGAAAGCTTCTCAAGTTTATGCAACCCTAGCCGCTGACATTTTGTTGATGGGCAAAACATCAGCCTCATTTTTCTCACTGCCAAAATCTGATTTGGGCGCAAAATCGTATATTCTTTTCAATTGACCTTCTGGGTAGTGACAATATGTGGAATACATTGATGTTTGATAATCAAATTCCTTACTTTTCATGAATTGATGGTTGATCTTGAGAATCTGGGTAAGATTGGGAAATAATTTGAATCTTGAAGTATTTTTAATAATTAATTATAAATATTAGTAAATATTTAAAATGTATTATTTTATTTTGATAATTTAAATATGTAAATTTCATGAATTCGATTGTTTCCAAATAGAGATAATAAAAACTAAGTATAAAGCAAATAAGCACACCGATACAAATTAATAAGTAAAGATTAAACGTCAAGATAATCGGAATCATAATTTAATGATAAATAAAATAATAAATAGATAAAATTGATGAGATAGAAAGATAAAATTAAATTTGGAGAGATGATATGATGTGGATGAAAGGGAAATAAAAATGATGTGGATGAATGAGAATTTTTAAAAGTAGAAAGAGAATATGATTTAGATTTGAGAGAATGATGATGTGTAGAGAGATTTATACGACGGAAATGGTTTTGGGTGCGAACAATGTTACAGTTAGCCTTAGGGTTTACCCATTTTCTCAAAACAATAAGGCATCATTACCATTTATTGTAGAAGAACTACAAGCAGGCTTTTAACGAGAGCATCGCATTCCTCATTGCTCATTTTCAAACTAGAGTCACAGAGCGTTTAGTTGTTTCCTCATTGCACATTTTTCCGATAGGTAACGTGGTCACCCACATGTCTTCCTCATTTTGATTCCCGAGTTTTATAAATTGATGTGGGTTTCGCTTGATTTTGATAATTGCTCTGGGATTTGGCTCATTTTCTTGAATTGTTATGGGTTTGGTTCCTCATTTGCCATTTTGGTGGGTTATTTTGATAAATTGCTCATTGGCTGGGTTCATGACTTCTTATTTTGGTAAAAAGTGTGGTTGCACTGGATCAGTTCTATTTCATTGTTTTGTTTGTTACCTAGAAGGTGTTTTATAAAAAAATTGAAGACAACGGTGATGGAGTTCTCAGTATAATATTTCAGTATGCCTTTTATCCATTTATATGTGGATCTTGAATTTTCATTTCTTCTTTAGCTTTTGCACTTATGGATGTTTTCAATAGTAAATTCTGTAAATTTAAAAGTGTGGTGATCATAGAGAACAATTTTATTACAATTTAAATTCAAAATACTTCATTTTGTTCAAAAGTGAAAGGAATGTCACTTTTAAGGATTTAGGTCAGTTTACTAATATTTGTAAGAGGGTAAAAAGTTGTATATGAGGCATCTAAAAGAAACTAGTGAAACCAATAATCAGTAGATTGAAATTCAAAATTAAGAAACTTATGGATGATTTATGTATCCTCAAAGTAAGCAGCAAGAGGGAAGGTTGCCAATGGCTAAGATTAGGGTTCGAAAGCAAAGGCTCTTACTTAATCTATGGAAACAATATGATATGATGGGAGAGATAGAATTGGTTTCATGGTTGGTTGTGGTAGAATGAGAAATTGATCAAGTCTCCATGTTCTTCCATTCTCTCCATCCTCATCCTCCAAGAATTATTCATTGGCAACTTCAAACCCTTACCACAATCTTTTTATCGGATATATACTCAAAATTATGAATCTTCAGGCATCCGAAAAAGATGTTAAAATGTCTTCTCATTTTTTGGTGGTACCCACTACAAGCCTAGAACCTAGTGATATCATGACTGTTGCCCAAAACTTATGACATTCTGCTATCTTCTTCTTCCTCAAACGTCTATTTTCAGTTTCATCTCATATGGTATCGGAGCATCTAATAATCTATGGATTATAATACCGAACCACCTCTGGAAAACATACCTAAAGATGCCTCTAAAGTTCCTCTTGTTGATTTCGGTAGTGAAGTTAATGTTGTTGCTTATGCGACACTTAAATTGCAGGGTTATGATCAAACTCATGTTTCTCTCGTCTCAATCCCTCTCAATGGAACTACTATGCCTGGTGTCGGCAAGTACGTATTGCCCTTGGATCTAAAAAGAAAATGGATTTGGTAGACGACACTTTTCCTCAACCAACACCCATGAGCCCCATATATGATGCATGGAAACATGTTGATTTTATGGTGATGCTTGGATTTTGAACTCCATATCTTCGGAGATGGTAGAAGCATACACCTACGCTTCATCTACATGAGAGGTTTGGAAAAGTTTAGAAAACCGACATGATTAAATAGTGGTATCCTTCTCTTTGAAACTCAAAGAGAACTCTTCACTATCACCCATGGTGCTCTCATTATGCAGGACTATCACACTAAGCTATGCAAATTATGGCAAGACCTTTTTGATATATATCCCCTTTAATATGTGACTGTGGGTTTCAAATACCAGATGTTGTACGCAAATATGGTGTTCGTCAATCTATTGGCACAATGTGCGGACTCAATAAATTCACATGGGCCTTAATGGTGAGTATGATACCATGAGAAACCGGATCCTTGTAACAAAGCCAAACCAAACTTTGATAATGCATTTGGAATAGTACTCGATATTACAACAAAACAAGAGACTTTGGAATCCAAAAAACATTACACAGTGCAATGACAGTCAAAGGGGGAACCTACCAAACATCCTTCTCCAAGTCCCCAACTTTGTGCACATGTTGCTCCAAAATATCCACTTTTGCACCACTGAATGTTGGTATTCTTGGACAACCACCATCTTAGTATCCGGCTACAAGTAGCCATTGACCAAAGGAAAAGAAGATATGTCCAGTTTGTCATCTCGACGGTCACCGCAAAGGCACATGCTTTCTCGTACATGGTGTTGCTGACAGGTTCAAGCAAAAGCACGCACCCAAATGGAATGATATATGTGAATCTCAATTGAAATTTATCTCGGAACGTAATCTCACTTCATCTGCCATTCCCGACGATTTCGAAACTCAAATAGTAAACATGCTGGAGTTCACCTTTATGTCTTCTTCCTCAGATTTATTTACGACATCTTTAAAGCATTAATGCTCATGGATAATTGACTCTAGGACTTCTCCCCACATTTGCACAAATCTGAGCTTTTTTTCTCACTTGCACTCCACTGTAAATACATTTTCCGTCCTTTGACCTAATGGTACCTCAAGTAAGGTATTCATAAAAGACACAATTTTCTTTTCACCTCAATTGGTTTTGAACGATGTCATCTTCATTCATTTTTTTCTACACATCCTTCTTTCTATCAATAAATTGATAGTTGACAATAATGTATTTGCTCATTTTCTTTTTCCAAATGTCTTCTATTTCATTATGCCTTATTCTGAAGGGTCATTTGGAAAACATTTAATGTTGAAGTCGTTAATGACACTGTTCTTTGGCATATAAAACTTGTTCATGCACCTTTCGGCATCCTTCAACAATTACATCTCGCTAAAAAAGATGATGCCCATTTGTTACAACCTTGTGATGTATGTCATGCATCCAAACAACACAAAATCCCTTATTCGATTTCCACCAGCATCTCAAAAAAACATTTCGATCTCCTTCACCTTGATGCTTGGGGTCCATATAATTCAGTCATTCTTTCTGGCACCAAATCATTCCTTACCATCCTTGATGACTATACTAGTTAGACTTGGATATATTTTCTCCTAAAAAAATCATGTGTTCTTATTGTTGTTCAAAACTTCGTTGCTTTTGTTAAGACCCAATTTCAACATCAAGTTAAAAAAATCTGATCCGAAAATGGTGGTGAATTCATCAATAAGACCCTTGCTTCTTTCTTTGATCAATATGAGATTCTTCATCACACTACATGTACTGAAAATCCACAGCAAAATGGACGAGTTGAACGAAAACATCGTCATCTTCTTGAAATCACTAGAACTTTACTTTTTCAATATGGTGCGCCCATATCTCTATGGGGTGAAGCACTCTAAACTGCCACCTTTATTATCAACTGACTTCCAACTATCACCTTAAATTGGTATACTTGTTACTACCGCCTTTTTGGAAAACCTACATAGTATGCATATCTTAAACCCTTCGGGTGTCTATGTTATTCCAGTTCTCTTGTTGCAAATAGGGAAAACTCCAATCCCAATCTACTCGAGGGATTTTCGTCGGTTATGCACCCGGAATAAAAGGATACAAAGTTTTTAATCTAGACACTAAATCAATTCTTATCTCTTGTGCTGTCCTCTTTTGGAAACCATTTTTCCTTATTATCTAAACTCTGTTGCTTCCATTGATCCTAAACACCAATTCCACTCCATCTTTCCCTTACTTAACTTTTCATTGCAATCTAATCATGACATCAATCTTGATTTCCCCAATCACCTACCATTGCCTCCTCCCAATGACTCGCTGCCACCTCCCATTACGATTCTAGACTCTCCAACATCTCCTCCTACTCCTACCACTACACAACCTAATTCTCCCTTTACTTCTATTGATTTTCCA
Organism: Utricularia reniformis; assembly: GCA_009725065.1. Classification (NCBI taxonomy): domain Eukaryota; kingdom Viridiplantae; phylum Streptophyta; class Magnoliopsida; order Lamiales; family Lentibulariaceae; genus Utricularia; species Utricularia reniformis. The sequence continues at coordinate 10,606 of RWGZ01001215.1, read as the reverse complement.
CATCATCCCATTCCTTCACGATGCAGTAGACATCTTATTCAACCTCCTCGGTGGATTAAGGATTGCTCTTGCCATCTTGACCATCACATCATTTCCTTTCCTGTGCATGCCCTGGTACTCTTATTCATGAGCCTTAATGTTTTATTGATGCTAATAAATCTCATGAGTGGCAGGCATCAATGACAGATAAATTTCAAGCCCTAGAGAAGAATCACACTTGCGACATCATGGCATTAACCGAAGGTAAACATGTCATCGGTAGTCGTTGGGTCTACAAACTTAAACTTCATCCTGATGACACTTTTGCACGATATAAAACACTTCTAGTCGCCAAAGGATATACTCAAAGGGAGGGTCAAGATTTCTTTGATTGCTTCTCCCCCATCGCAAAAATTATCGTTCGAATGGTTTTGGCATTGGCGTTACCCGTGGATGGTCCCTTCATCAAATTGACATTAACAATGTCTTTTTACATGGGACTTTGGATGAAAAAATATACATTCTCCCCCATAAGGATATCATGTACCTACTGGGCATTTTTGTTGCTTGCATCATTATCTCTACGGTCTTAAACAAGCCTTCCGGCAATGGAACGTAGAGCTAAATAAAACTCTTTTGTCCCTTGGTTTCACTCATTTTGGACACGATGGTTGCTTATTTCTCCGTTGCCTTGACTGTCATACAACCCTTATCTTAGTCTACGTTGATGATCTATTGATAATGGTTCATGCCTTCCTCAACTGTCGGCGATTAAACATGTTCTCGACAAAGAGTTCACCATTAAGTACTTTGGTGAGGCACATTATTTTTTGGGCCTTGAGATATTTAGAAACACCTACAGTTTATTCCTCAATCAACACCAATACATTCTTGATATTCTCTCGGATGCTGATATGCAAGATTGTACTCCTTCAGTTGTGCCATTAAATGGTGTCTTCCAATTAATATTGCTGATATCTGACAACCTTTGTCATCTCCTAAAATATACCGTCGTATTGTTGGTCGACTTCTTTATTTATCATTCTCAAGACCAGATTTATCATTTTCTATTAACCTTTTAACCCAATTTGTTCACCAACCTCATGATGCTCACTGCCATTCTTTTAATCAAGTGCTTCTTTATTTAAAGGGAATAGATGATCATTGCCTTTTTTATCCGTCANCAATTTCAATTCTTGAAGTTTATAAAATTTGTCAAATGTGATCTCCAAACTACAAATCATTTCCCCAATTGTGATTTTTTGCGGAGTATTGCAATTGACATAATTGAAAACCTTTGAGACCAAATTTGATATATAATTGATTTGATCAAATATTGCAAAATATGAGTACATTAGTATCCCAAAATATATGTTTGCCACCACAAATACCACAATAATTGATTGGGGTGAATTTATAGTTAAGTTAATGATTAACTTATAATGGTATATTTAGGATTTTTTTATATATGGATAAAATAACATATCCTTTTAAGGTTTCAAAATAGTGCTTAAATTAAAATAAATTCTCACCAAATAGAAGAACCAAGAGGGAGAGAGAAAAGTCAAAATAATGTAGGAGAATGAAAAAATGTCAAAAGTGAATTATTGGACATAAAATCGTTGGACAAAAAAAAAACTAGCAAAAAAGATGGTTGTTTTGAAAAAGTACTCACCCTAAAAAGTCAGTTTTGCCAAAATATACATCTATCCTTTAACATTTCATACCAAAAAACATTGGAGATATGAATTTTGGCAAAAAAGGCAACGGTACAATTGGAGCAGAGCCGAAAAAGCTAACAAAATATGTCAAAATATATTTTCTTACTACGTTTTTTGCATTTCTATGTGTGTGTAATTTCTAGTTGATTTAGTATATGGAATAATATGTGTCTTTTGTCATACTTTGAGTTTATAGAACAAAACGCATTCGTGTTTTTTTAGCTTAAAATGAAATTGTTGAAAGGAATATGAATTTTAACACGATGCATATGTCGTTATGTGGTTTAATCTTAGTAATTCAGTTTGGTTGAAATTAATTAAATAGTGAGAACGAAGGTGTTAAAATGGTAATTGAATTGCACTTACGATTTTATTGATTTTTCAGCTTTGGGCAAGTGATGAAGACAGATAGGCTGGGCCAAATGAAAACAACGCAGGCCCATATCCAGAAAGTAAAAGCGCTGGGAAAAAGGGAGAAAAGTGGTTTAACGAGACTTTTATATTAAAGGGAACACCTGGCACTAGACGTGAAGAGAGTTAAAACTCATCAACAAGCGGTTAAGCAGTTACCTGGAGTGGTGATCTCAGAATTGTGGCTGATTTTCTCCAACAACAAGGAAGTAGAACGAAGGCTTTGCAATACATGGCATCTGATTGTGAAGAACTTCAGAATCTGGAGTGCTGGAGTGACAATCTCTGGGCATCAGAAGTATACAACAGCGTGCAAAATTCATTTTGTTTGTTTTGATTTTGTATGTACCTGACAAAATCAAGAACACTGATAATTAGTGGATTGGTTCGTAGAACGATCCCGAGGTTTTTCTCCGGGTTTATTCCGGTTTCCTCGTAAAATTTTGGTGTCTTTCGCAAGTAGCAATTGAAGGAAGCAAAAAATCAATCTCAAAGAAGACAGAATCTGTTACTTTGATTCTAGCATATTAATCCGATAAACACTGATAAGGGACGGATCTCTCCCAATAGAAGGTTGATTCTTTCAATTAAGGAAGACGTTGTAAATCTATATCTTAATCTATTCTAGGTGAAACTTGTTAAAGGAGAACATAGTGAGAGGGTCAAGATATTAATAGAGGGCACTGAATTCCAACAAATTGAATCGTTTCTTTATTAAAGTTTTTCATTTAAATTGTTTTATATACTTTATATGCACAACAAAACCACTACTTGAAAACATACTTGACATCACAAAAAGAATGAGATTATATAACCCCAATCCCACAGGAGTACAACCTTACTTGCCCGATATACAAGTTTAATTACAAGTAAGAAAATTATATTTAATTTGATCGGACTCGACACTCGATTCAAATTTTGGCTTCATTTAAGAAGATTGGCATGTGTTTTGTTTAATTTATATTGTGATTGTTTTGATTATTTTTGTTTTTGTTTTTATTTTAGTTTAGTTTGTTTTCTCTTACATTTTTAATTGTTGTAGTCTTTGTTTTCGTTGTTTTATAGTAGTGAAGTGTTTATGCAAACACGAAAAACACAGAAGCCGAAACACTTTACTTTCATCTAGAAATTGAAAGAACATGCATATCTAATGGAAAACAATCAAAGCTCTAAAAGGAAGAGATTCAAATTGAGAATAAAGAAGAAGAGGATTCATAATCTATCCTCTAGACTCAGGTGATACAACATCTAAAAGGGTTTAGGGACCAAACACGCTACTTTTTCTTAAAAGGTGGATCATATTTAAGGTACTCAAAGTTTGTATGTGTCGACCGTATGTTTGTGTTTGTGCTGATATGTATTGTCAATCGGCATGTTTTGAGGGTTGACCTTAAGTGTCGACTGTAAGTGTCTCTCTGCCGATTGTGTATGTTAATGATCGGCAGGTTGTCTCGTTTCCCTACTAGGTTTAACCTACATTATAAATATGTAATGTAATAACCTTGAGCCATCATATTGAAAATAAAACTATTCGATTCTTTTTCTCTGTTCTTTAACATAGTATCGGAGTAGGTTGTGCTATGAGTGGATTGTTTCCGCTACCAGTGGAGGATTTCCCTCCGTTGGAGTCAACCCCAAGTGGAAGGAGGGGTGTGCGTCCTCCAACCTTGCAATCCACACGGATGTCTTCAAGGGTAAGTGCAGAGATAGTTACAGGGGAGCTCCCCCTTCGTTCGACATCAATGGAAATCCCTACATGGATACTTTGACATAGTCTTTGGTTCCTTCAAACCACTTTGGACTCGTTATTCACACGGTAGTGTTAAAAGGAGAAAATTATGGAGAATATGCACACGCTATGAAAATGGTTTTACAGACTAAAAGAAAACTCAGGTTTGTTGATGGGTCTGTGGTCGAACCACATCCAGGAATTGGATTGACTAAAGATTGGATGGTCATTAACTCTCTCATGGTTCAATAGATCTTAAATACCATGGATCCTCAAATTAGATCCACTGTCTCCTTTATTGACTCTGTTAAATTGATTTGGGAGGAATTGTACCAGCGATATTCAATGGGAAATGAACCTAGAATTCATGAATTAAAGGGAGAACTTGCGGCATGTCGTTAGCATGGAGATACAGTGGTGAATCCTTTTGGTCGTTTGCATAGACTCTGGTGTTAACTCTCTACCTATGAAGATGGTTTTATTTGATGTTGTAGACAAACATCATGTGAGTCATTAATACATTTTCTACAACGACATAAGAATGAGAGAGTGCACCAATTCCTGTTGGGTCTAGATGATGGGATTTACAACGCTGCTCACTCCAATATTCTTAGTGCAGAGACCCTACCATCGCTGAATCAAGTCTATTCCAAAATTATACTAGAAGAATGCCACAAAACTGTTGTCAAAGGGAAGGATGAGTAACACAAACCCATTAGTTTTGTTGCTCACATTGATGGGATTGAGAAACAAATGAAGGTCACATGCACAGCTTGTAAGATGTCGGGTCACACTATCGAGTCATGCTTCTCGGTTAACGGGTATCCAGATTGGTGGGGCGATTGACCAAGGTTCCCAATCAATAACTCTGCAGCTGTGTTGAGCTATCTTGGGTCGAAGGGGCGTGGAGCTACTTGAAAATGAAGAGAAACTGAAAAATGAGGAATGAATTTGTTCTTTGATCTCAACACACTTTGAAATGGACAGATTACACCTCATTTTAAAGGAGTAATTATTGTAACGTAAATTACATAGATTAAGCACATATTGATGGAGATTGATGTTTGATTTGATCTTGATTAAATCATTCATTTTCCATGAGTACATAACATTCACTATACTTGATAGAGATTGAATTGCATTGACTCCTTTCTAACACCATGGCCACATCATCGGATATTGATTTGTTATTCTTCAATACTTTCCTTGTATCTCCCATTCCATCCTTATCTCTCCAATCCATCATTATGTCTCCCTTTGTATTGATATTTCATCAGCTCTCCGCAAACTAGGCCGAGGGCGTAGGCCGAGTTTGTTGAGAAATGCAAAGAGCTGAGGCCGACCAAGAGGTTTTGTGAACATGTCGGTGAGTTGATCAGATGTGTGGACATGGTGAGTCGTTAGGTAGCCAAGTGCAACTCTTTCCCGTACAAAGTGATAGTCAAGGTCAATATGCTTGCTCCTATAGTGAAGTACTGGAATGATTGTTAGATGAAGAGCGGACAAGTTATCACAATATAGCGCTGGAGTTCGAGGAAGAGAAATCCGAAGGTCCTTCATTAGATATGTGAGCCATGTAAGTTCGTCTGCTGCATGTGCGAGAGCTCGATATTCAGCCTCGGTACTTGATCGAGAAACCGTGTGTTGTTTTTTAGAGCACCAAGATATGATGTTGCCCCCAAGAAAAGTGCAGAAATCTGTTATAGAGCGACGAGTAATGGGGCAGGTGGCCCAATCAGCATCAGCATATCCATATAGGTCAAGCGAGGTCGATGATAGGTGGATGCCTAGGTGAATTGTGTGCTTCACATAGCGTAGGATTATTTGAGCCAATTGTAGATGAACACTTGTTGGAGAGGACATGCATTGAGCAACATAGTTAACACTGAACGAGAGATCGGGACGTGTCAGCGCGAGGTATTGAAGAGCACCAACCATGGATCGATATGCAGTAGGGTCTTCGAGAGGCTGTCCTCAATCTAGGGTGTCATGTCTTGTGGCCATCGGTGTGTGTTTTGGCTTGCAATCGATCATTCCAAAGCGCACAAGGATGGATGTGGCATTGTACTCCTGAGATAAGTGGATCTCGTCATCTGTTTTTGTCACTTGAATCCCGAGGAAGTGATGTAAAGCACCTAAGTCTTTCATTGAAAATTCAGAGCTTAGTCGAGAAATGAACTCAGTGACAAATCCAGATCTTGAACCTGTGAGAATGATATCATCAACATAAAGTAGAAGAATTATTGTGCCTTTGTCATGATGACAAATAAATAATGAGGGATAAGTTAGTGAGCAGAAAAATTTATTTTGTAGTAAAAAGTGCTAAATCTATCAAACCATGCTCGCGGGGCCTGTTTTAGACCGTACAATGCTTTTTGAAGTTTGCAAACGTGCGTTGGATACTTTGGATCAATCATACCAGGGGGTTGCTCCATATGTATGTCCTCTTGGATGTCGCCATGAAGGAATGCATTCTTAACATCGAGTTGTCGAATATCCCAACCACGGGCTAGGGCTAAAGAAAGAGTTACTCGAATCGTACCTGGTTTAACTACCGGTGAGAAGGCTCTTTGTAGTCAATTCCATCCACTTGGTGATATCCTTTGGCAACAAGTCGTTCGAGAGATCCATCACCCTTTAGTTTAGCCTTATATACCCATTTGGATCCAATTATGTGATGACTTGAACGAGGGACCAGAATCCAAGTTCTTTAGCGATTAAGAGCTTCAAGTTCCTCTTGCATTGCTGATCTCCATCCCGGGTGAGCTAGAGCTTGTCGGACTGTTCTTGGTGCACAAGGGATTGTTGGTAATTTAGAAGCGATTTGTGCATACCTTGGATTGGGGTGAATGATTCCATTGCGGGAGCGAGTGACCATGTGGTATGAACCCTCATCATATTGTGGATTCGAAACTGTCTCATTGGATGTATGGTTGGGCTGAAATCAAAGATAATGTGGAATTTTCAGTAGTATTAAGAGTTGGAGATTGAAGTTATTACATCAAAGTTCTCAAGGTCTGAACGGGGAGAGTCAAAAGAGGTTTCAACTAATGCTCCCGGGTCATGAGATATGTCATTTTGCTGAATTTCGTTTATTGAGTGATTTTTAGGTTTGTTTTCTAATGGTTGAGAGGTTGAAAGATGTATTGGGATATCGATGGATGTGTTCCTCGATGGTTTTAATGTATCATGGTGTGTGTCCCAAGCATAATCCTTCAGCCACGTATCAAAGATCTGTAGATGAGAATGAGATGGAGATGTGTTAGAAGTATGTTTATTGCAAGGAAATGAATTTTCATCAAATATGACATGACGTGAAATAAATACTTTACGACTAGAAGGATGAAAGCACTTATACCCTTTATGTTGATCACTATACCGATGAAGACACACAATAGAGTTTTCGGATCAAATTTGTGCATTTTTGTGTCCCATGTATAAGGGAAACATTTTGAGCCAAATACTCGCAATGAAGAATAATCAGGATGATATTCATATGATTTAAAGTAAGGGGGTTTTAAAATTTAACGAGGATGATGGTAACATGTTCATAAGATATACCGCGGTCCGAAAGGCTTCTACCCATAAAGATAGAGGAAGTTGGCTATGAAACATCATTGTCATACCTAGTTCTCGGATGGTTCGATGTCGTCTTTCGACACGACTGTTTTGCTCGGGAGAATGGGGACATGATATTTGATGTAGGATACCAGTATTTTGAAAATTCTTGCATAATTTTAAATTAACTAACTCACCTCCACCATCAGACTGAAAAATTTTAATTTTAAAATTGAATTGCCGAAAAACATATTTTTCAAATGCAAGATAAGTATCAACAAAATAACTTTTTTTATGTAACGGGATTAGCCATGTGTAGCGAGAGAAATCATCAACTAAACATGCATAATATTTACAATTCCCAAGTGCAATAACAGGTGCTGGTCCCCATAAATCACAATGAATACGTTCAAATGGTGCACAAGCAATTTTGTCCGATGAATAAAATGACAATTTATTTAATTTTCCAAATTGACAACTATCACAAAGATGAGATGTCGGTGGTTGACCAACAACGTGAATCAATCCCTTATTTTGCAAGTGCTGAATAGAAACTGATTGGGGATGACCTATGTGTTGCTGCCATAGATCACAATTTCCAACCCGAAAGCGATTAGAGAAGAAAGATGAATGTGATCTATTGGGCACAACGTAGAGGTCACCCTTGCGCTTCCCAGTGATTACCGGTGTACCTGTCCTGCAATCCTTCACAAAAAATGATTTGTTAGTGAACTCACAATTAACTAGGCATTGAGTTGTAATTTGACTAATTGAAAGAAGATTTTTTTGTAATTTAGGAACATATAAAACATTTGGGCAGCGAAAGTTTGTGTTGTTTGTGTGTTAGTGTAGTTTTACTGATGCCTGCAATCTTTAGTGTTGTTCCATCTCCGATAAGTACTTGATCATGTCAGTGGTAAGGCAATATATGAGTAAGTAAATCGGTTTTAACTGTCATATGGTTTGATGAGCCTGTATCCGAAGTCCACACGGTGTCTGCAACAGAGGTATCAAGTGTTAGAGCAGCGAGAGCATGGGGAATCTGAGATGCTATTGTTGCTCCTTGTTTCGGTGCCCACCAACATATAGTGTCGACATAACCTTGTACTACACAAAATTTGCATATTTCATTACGGTATAGATCTCGTTCTGTTGGACTCATTCTCCTTTGTCCCGGTGTTGCTGGACGTATATGTTTCTGGTGGTTGCTTTGTGATTGTTGAGTATTTGGGTGTTGTGCGCGGAAGCCTCGTCCATTTGAAGAGAAACGAGTATTGGATGGTGTATGACGTTGATGTTGTCCAAAGAAGGCGACTTGTGACGAGATTTGTGATATTTTCTCATTTTCTGCCCAACTTCTCCGCATATCATAGCTTTGGAGTTGTGGAACTAGTTCGGCATAGATCGGGCAAGAATGTTTTAACATACTTGTTGAGAATACTTCATACGAAGAGCCAAGACATGTAAGTAGGCAAAATACATTTTCTTTATCACTAACTGGATGACCTATTGCTGCAAGATTATCACATATTGTTTTAAAGGCTCTAATGTGAGCATCCATTGGTGTGTCATCGGACTTTCATAAATAGGTGAGTTGTTGTCGAAGAGTGAATTCTCTTTCTTCGGAATCTCCAGCATATGTGTTCTTAAGTGTAGCCCAAACATCAGCAGCCGTCTCGGATCCTACAACCAAATTTAAAGATTCCTCTAAGAGTGTGCCGATTATCCAACCGCGTAGTAGACGATCAAATTTACGCCATCCAATATATGTTGGCGAGAGCACTGAAATTGTATGCCCTTCAACAATTCTTGTATCATGTTTTGGAAGTGCTGAAATTTCTCCCGTGAGATGTTCAAGAAGGTCCTGTGACTCAGCAAGTGAAAGGACTTATTCTCTCCATAAGTGGTAGTTGTTGCTAGAGAGTTTTAAGGTGACAAAATTGCTTACATTCAATGAGAGTGATGCCATAGAATTGAAATGTATGGGTGTGAGACAAATGCTCCGATACCAACTTGAAAATGAAGAGAAACTGAAAAATGAAGAATGAATTTGTTATTTGATCTCAACACACTTTGAAATGGACAGATTACACCTCCTTTTAAAGGAGTAATTATTGTAATGTAAATTACATAGATTAAGCACATATTGATGGAGATTGATGCTTGATTTGATCTTGATTAAATCATTCATTTTCCATGAGCACATAACATTCACTATACTTGGTAGAGATTGAATTGCATTGAATCCTTTCTAACACCATGGCCACATCATCGGATATTGATTTGTTATTCTTCAATACTTTCCTTGTATCTCCTATTTCATCCTTATCTCTCCAATCCATCCTTATGTCTCCCTTTGTATTGATATTTCATCATTAAAGAGTGGAACCTCGCGAGTCGTGAACTTTTGGAAGAATCAAACAAGAAGTGCAGTAATAGTTTGGTTTAGTACCGAAAAAGAGACCCTAAAACCCCGAACTTAACACTGGCACTACGTTAACCAAAGAATGGTACAGGTGAGCCACAAGGCAAAATATGTCAAAACAAATGAAGATAACATTGACATACATGCTCATTGGGTAAAAAGTTATGTTTGGGGCTCAAGGAGCAGTACCACAAATCTTCCATATGATCATGTTAATAAAATAGAGATACCTCCTTTCTTGAAAAGGAGAAAAGATTGAAGAATGAATACAAGGTGGAAGTTACAAAGTTTGAAGACAATCATATTGCGTACTCATTATTTGTTACTTTCCCTATTACCGTTTCGGGAAATTAGCTAAATAGCCTTATTCAAAACATCCATTTGTTAAATAACCTCCATTCATAAAATATTTGCCAACTAATCTATTTCATAAAAATTTTGGCTAAATAGCTACACTGAAGAGAGATAAAATCCTATTTATATTGTTATATTAAAATTAAATGATACAAATTAAAATGCAATATACAAATTAATATTTTTTAATAAAAAATAAATATTTTATTTATTTCAAATAAAATAAGACTATAAAACCGAATAATCGATCAGTTAAACCATTAAACCAGTCGAGTTTATAATCGTATCTGTAATTCGGATAATGCATATTTTATTTGATTATAATTTCGTTATACATTATGTGTTATAATCGTTTTATTACGTTATAAACCACAAATAATTTAATTTGCTAAGTGAAAGGGCTTTGAATTTTTTATTAATAGTTAATGA
>RWGZ01001214.1:1001573-1017685 GCA_009725065.1 Utricularia reniformis | reverse complement strand
CGTTTTCTTTAGCTTATTAAAAATAGCTTCTAGTGGTAAAAGTAGTTCATAAATTTGTGATCCAAATTGTTTTATTTTACGGTAATTTTAGTCAAAAAAATTAAAATGCTAATTTTGGTACAAAATATGTGGTTGCTATGTTGAAATTATAGAGTCTGGCCGAAATAAAGACAGGGGATGTGTGAACGAACGGAATTAAGAGAGGAAATCCACACATTTAAAAGACTTGCACAAGTCAATATGTGTTGGAATTTCCTTCTTTATAAACCTTATCAATCCCACATCCACAACCGATGTGGGACAAATTCCAACATGCTAGTATTCATTATAAATCACTCATCATATCGTAAATTCATTTGACAAACACATAAATGCACGATTTATGTGTATACTATGATTTCAAATTATATAATTTAATTTCAAATTATACTTTTTAAATCAAGTTTTAAACATCTCTATGCATGAAAACTCATGAATCATATCATTCGATATGATATCGATTTATTGACAATGAGTGATATTTAACGATATTACACAATTTAGATGACCAAGATAACTTCTCTTTAAATTGGATTGGTTTTGCCAAATTTATAAGTTAATGATTAATTTTGTCATTTGCAAATTCATTTTGCCCATACATATTTTTAGGATTGTTTTTTGTATTGAAATTGTCAACATTAATTTTATTCGAACCACTTGCCAAATGTATTAAGATTATGTTCTGCATACATTTTAAAAATTATAATATAGTTTGAGAATTGATTTTATAATGTGATTATAAGTTAAAAATATTTTGAGTATTATCTAATGGATAAATTGAACTGTATATAAGAATAATATTTTTTTATAAAATTGGATGAATAGTGTATTTTAAATAAGAAAAAACTTTATTATCCTTGTAGTTATAAATAAGATTGTACTCTATTTAATTAAATTAGATTCTTATCCATTTTCATCTCAATATTAACATTAGAATGATAGTTTTCCGATTCTTCAAATTTTTAACTAATTTGGTTAATCTTACATTTCTTATTTTTATCCGATTTATTCAAGTTAGACTAATCGTAACTAGTGTATATATGATTAGAAAATTATGTATGGTTATGATTGCAGGTTAAAGATAATTGGGGATAGACAATTATAAATATGTCGAACGATCTTATAAATATGAGATTTTGAAGAATTGAAATAAAATATGATTTATGGAGAATATATTAGTAGTTTAAATAACGATGATGTATTTTGATTCCATATCCAATCTCGTACCTCATTTTGAATTCAAATAACAAATTTGAAAATGCATTTTATTTGCAATAAGAATGTGGTAGTGATATGTAAAATTATAATAATGCATTATAACAATCAAAATGTGTTTTAAGAATGTATACAGAACATAAACTAAATATTTTGGGCAAGTTTATTGTTTTAGGTGTATAGATATTAAAATTTATGAACATTTTCCTAATAAGGAATACAATGTAAATTCTAATAATAAATTACAACTTGCAACCCAAAATGTAAAATAGATTGATATTTTATGTAGAGTCATTATTTTATATCAAGAATGGTATAAAAGCATTATTTTATATTTTATATTTTATATTTTATAGAATGATAAATTACAACTTGCAACCCAATACAATCTACAATATTTCATACTAAAATATTAAGAATGGCTTGAAATTAGAATTAACATATGGCAACCTTATAACTAAGAATTTTTTAATTATTTGAATGTAAAATACTAATTAAATTAATCAATATTTTACTTAGCTACGTGTCATTGTATTTAATAATTAGAAAATTATGACAGTAATTCCCAATGTTTAAAAGCAACATCTCTAAAATTTTGAAAGTGCAGCAAGATCTTTGAAGTTTTAAAACCGTTCAAGAATGACCCTAAAGTGAATAGTAGAAACTTTCCTTAATCTTTGAGTGATGATTTTGATAATTTATGTGATGATACTTTTAAATTTAAAATTTGAGGGGATAGCCATTATATCTTTCTAAAGTTAAGACGTCATACAAATTATGAATGTATTTAAAATATTAATGAATATTATGGTCAAATAAAATAGTTTTGGAATTTCGGGGGTCAATTATGCAACTCTTAAACTTTTAGGGTATGATGATTACAATTTTAAGAAGTTCGAGAATCAACAACACACATTATATTAAGTTCAGATGGCTTGAAATATAATTTACAAATTTTGAGGGCCACATTTAAAATATTTTCAAGTTTGGGGCTACTGATAAACAACACATTTTTAACAATATCATCTCAAATTTCATGGTATGTAATGTAATACAATACAATTATATATCTTGTATTTTTAATCATCTTTGTATATCTATTAACTTGATTTGTTTGGGCTTGTAAATTACGAAATTTTCTTAATAAAATTAAGTTATTAAAAATATTTTATGAAATTTTTGTATTTGTGATATTTGTTCATATTAATTTGACATTCAATATTGAAATGATAATTTCTCATCTTCATTAACATGTTTTAAATGTATGGATTTGGGCCTGAAGGCCAGCCCAATTTGGCGGAACTAGGGTTCCGTCCCTCAACAAAATCGTTGAATTTTTGCTTTTGAGAGTATCTTGCTTCATACCGCTGCGCAAATATTTGACGCCGGTGAAAATCTTGCCGCAAGATGAAGACAATTCTCTCCTCCGACATCATGGACATACCAGATGGTATAAAGATCAAGGTGAATGCCAAGATCATAGAGGTTGAAGGGCCTCGAGGAAAACTCTCCCGCAATTTTAAGCATTTGAACCTCGATTTCCAGTTGATTACGGACGAGGAAACTGGAAATAAGAAGCTGAAGGTTGACTCTTGGTTCGGAAGCCGAAAAACAACTGCTTCAATTCGCACAGCTCTCAGCCATGTTTCGAATCTTATCAAAGGAGTTACTCAGGGATATCGTTACAAGATGCGATTTGTTTATGCTCACTTTCCCATCAATGCTTCTATTTCCAGCAATGGCAAGGCTATTGAGATAAGGAATTTCCTCGGAGAGAAAAAGGTATTCATCAAATCAAACTTTTTAAAAAAATACTATTTCTTGATTTTTTTTACTGCTTCGCTTCGTTTCTGTATAGTGTATTACCTTACAATTGTATTCTATTGCTCATGAGTTTTCATAGTTTTCGGTAAAACCCTATCAACATATTTTTCTCCTAATTTGTTTCTGTAGACCACCCACAAAATTGTGCTGCTTTTTTCAACTGAAAGATCCGTCCTTTTATACCTGGATACTTGTGACCGTGTCTTCAACTTGTTTTTTGGTGATTTATACCAACTGGCTTCCAGGACGAGAATTCCAGTTTAATGATTTGCATTTTTAGAAATTCAAATCACTCAACTGGCTTTCTTACCTGATAATGGAGTTACAATGTTTTTCATATTTATTTGTAGCCCTTCTGAATGATTCCATTATCGATTTGTTCGTTTCCCTCTGGATAATATATATGATGTTAGATTGTAGTTGTAGATGTGCAGTGTTAGGTAATGACACATATTAAAGTCCTCAGTAATGCGTTTGAAACAGGTGAGAAAGGTAGAGATGCTTGAAGGGGTAAGTGTCGTGCGATCCGAGAAGGTAAAGGATGAATTGATATTGGATGGAAATGACATTGAGCTCGTATCCCGTTCGTGCGCTTTGATCAACCAGGCAAGTTATTTAATAACTATAACCGTGTGATAGTTTGATTGATTGATTTTATATGCTTCTGTTAACAGAAATGCCATGTAAAGAACAAGGATATTCGCAAGTTTCTTGACGGTATCTATGTCAGCGAGAAAGGAGTGATTGCTGATGAGGAATAGGTATCACATTTGGGCAACATTTTCATTTGAGTTTTGCTTTCAGTTTAACATTTATGAGCGTCATTCGTGCCTTCAGAATTATCTTGTGTGTTCTATGGAACCTTTTGTGTCACTCTTTAATCTTTATTCTATTTATGCTATGGATATTTTCTTCGATGAAAATAGCAAATCTTTTATAAATGTGCATCTTTCATACCAGTTCGGAAGTCGGTACGGATCCGGTATACTAGCTTGTACAAAGTTAATCTGTATACCATACGGTATGAAAACATTAATCTCAACAAGAGTTTACTCCAAGGAAAGGATCCCTAATATTGAATCCGGAGCAAACTCTTGTTGAGATTGATCTGGACCTTGAATATCAACGATATATTGTACAGTATGAAAACATTGATCCAGACCTTCTAGTGGTCTATGAGGGTGCATGGATCCCATCTACCCGATTAAGAATCCACATGTTTGGTTGTATTGAGTTTTAATTAAGTATAGTTTTAAATGTGCCAATCTTACATTTTTTGTTATTAGATGAATCGTGATGCTACTGAATCATGTATTTTGGTACGATCAAGTAGGAAAATACTAAACATGAGATTCAAATAATATCATGTTTAAATAAAACCAATTTTGGTTAGAAATATGATTGAAATATATGAAGTTTTGAACTGAATACTAGATTAAAGTTTCAAACTATATGCGGTGAATGAAGGTTTGTATTACCTGATAAACAATTATAAGCCCTGCGCTTGCAATAACAATGGAGAGTGTGAATTTTCCTCCACTAACCAAAACAGGCAGTCTCGATGATAACTCCGATTCAGGTCGAGAAGAAGAGTATTTATCAGACCAAGACATTGCACCAGGAACAACCCCAAAAAGAACCAGAACTGTCATAACATTACATCACTTAAACATCAACCATGGAACAAAAACAAGCATTAATGGTTTACTCATTTACCTCCATATGTTCCAGCAAAATCCAGAGCTTTGAAGAATATTTCTGGTTCTAGTAAAGATAGTACTAGTGGTGGAATTAAGGTTAGTGAATATGTCAATCCTTTGTTGTCTTTTTCGTCGGCTTGAAGCTTTAATACTGCACAAACTAATGAATAAGATGACGATGAGTAAATTCGTAACAACAAAAGGCTTACAGTCAGCAAGGAAGTCTGTTAACCCGAGGACAAATCCGATGTATGAAGTTGCAATGGCAAGCAACGAAAAAACGTCGACTATCGGCTAAAATTATTCAAGCTTCAATCAGTATTCAAGCATGTTTAAATTGTATTTAGTGTAATGTACTTACTCCAACAACTGTGTTTGTTGATGTTAATTGTTGTAGAGGGTCATTTGATCCCATTTCTGAAGCCGATATGCTTCCGAGAATGATTGCGTTCCATATAAGAAACAATGTAAGAGGAATTGCAGTGCCAAGAATAATTGCTGTCCTGGAACAACCAAGTTGATGAGAACATATTTATGTTGAACAAAATGCATATTTTTTCACCTTATTCTTGGCAAGTTGCCTTCAAGATTTGTGCAAATAACAGGCACAACATTCTGCATATAATTAGTAGTCATGTTGCAGAGGAGTATTTTTGAATGCATGTATATAATAAGCAAAATGTTACCTGATAAACAAAAGAAAGTAGAATAATGGGTATACTTTGAGGAGCAGCCTCAAAATTGGCTTTTAGAAGAGCATCAAAGTGAAGGCTACCAGATGAAGCTACCTTTTTATGAATTCAGTGTAGGCATTTAAGATTGTTTTGAACAATTATAATGAAGAATACTAAAAAACTTACCACAAGAGCTATGAAAGATGATATAATACCAAGTACTAGAACTCCATTTACGGCTCCGATCACTTGCTGACTACAATGAATCTATAATTTTATTCTATTTAAGAAAAAAATTAGTGGAAGAAAATATTAACCTTCCAAAGAAGCAAAGACCTCCAAGAAGTAGAGAGAATAATGAAGCAGAAGCCCATCTGCCAAAAAAAGAACATTATTTATTTATTACCTTGAGTGGAATTACAATGAAGGGATTAAAGTCCTCACAATGGTGATTGAAGAAAGTGCGATAAAATATCTGAAGAACGAGCAACGTATGCAACCAAAAGTGCGTAATGGATGAATATGTATGAAGAACTGCACAAAAATAGACTATAAGTAAATGATTTCAGAGAGCCTATAGCAAATTTCACAGCAAAAAACCATTCGAAGCACATCTGTGTCGTGTTTTTAAGGAAATGGCAGGATCATTGCAATGAAAAATAAAGTAATGAAAACCAAGTGAAGTAATTTTACCAGACAATCAGGACACCAGTTTTTCCAAGTGTTCTCATTGCCATTGATACCTGGAACATATCATAAATCCAAAGTAACACGCAGAAATCGTAATAATTAATATATGAGTCTCATAACGCTATGAGACGAAAAAACCATGCACATTTAAATCAATATTGTTACCAAAGAAACCCCACCAGCCCCGAGCTGAGACATTGTATTCACATTTACTTCAGCAATTAAAAGTCCTGTTATGACCTGATTCATTTAAGAGTAATGTGAAGTTATATAGATGCAGCAGATTTTAATATAAAAAGAGAAGCACCTCATACGATATCAAAAGTACTAAAAAATGTAATAATAAAAAGATACAAGTATCATTACCATAAAAATCCAGCACAATATACAAATTATGGCTGATGCCAAGAATCCTGATTCCTGTGTCACTGCTGGAATTGCAAGTATGCCAGCTCCAACCTGTTTAAATTCAAACACGATGAAGCGAGGCTTCTATGTTGTCTAGTTCTTATGATGCAACAAGAACATCTAAATCATAGCATTTTTTCAGTTTTAACACAGGGAGTAAGAGAACATAAAAGGTCAAGATAATCATGCTTTTAGCATAACATTCCAAGAGATCCAGGTCACTGTGGGCTTTAGTGCAGCTCTACACAAGATGCATTGAAAAAGGATAAGTGATTAGAGTACAAGAGAAAGTAGCTCTAAGAAACTCCGGGTTACAATTTGGTCTTAATTCAACTAATGTAAATGGTATTAGCAGAGTGTATAGACATACTGTAGTCCCAGCAACCAAGAAAACTGCACTTGATAGGTTTCCTGGGTAAAATTAGAAAGTAATTGAACAATTTAGGGCACTTAAAATGCAGTTTAAGATTATCAACACTGCTAATTTTAAGGAGTCATCCAGGCATTGGAATTCAACGACGGCGGAAAGGAAAAAGAAGAGCAGTGAAGTTTTACCGGGTTCTCTCTTCAGTGAAGTCTGGTTAAGATTGGAAAATAGTCTCTCAAACTGAGAAACTTCTTCTGTTCCTTCTTCGTCCAGTTTCCCTTTCGCTGCGCATTTCGGCAACACCCGAGTCCCAAACCGTAAATCAAGACAAAAATATCTCGGTAACAACGCCATGTCCATTCTCCTCTTTAGTTGGTAAAATGCTACTGGGTTTTTGGTTTTCATACAAATAGGAAATTTCCAATGAAACGCAAGATTCGTAAAGGAAGACAACTCCGTGACATTCATTCCGATCCTCAGGTTGATAATCCGTTGGAGGGGAAGGAATGAGATGAAGATGATGTTTTACGTCACCCGCCTTTTTCATGGTCTGAGTCACTATGACAATTAGTTTTTACAGTTAAACAATACTTTTGCTCATGGTTTTAGAAACACGTTCGAACAAAACTATCAGATAGATCCGACCGGGAGTTGATCTCGTTAAGGATATGAACCGATTAATAATATATTTAAAAATCAGTTTTATTATATTAAAAACAGATTACAAAACAAGTTTGTTTTTTAAAGTAACTTAAAGATAAATTGTTTGTAGTACCAACCATATATTTCCACATCTTCAGTTCTTATATGTGAACTTACGATTGCTCTGTGAAACAAACAATTCATATTATATTCTTAATGCGAGTTTCGTGTCAAGATTGTGATTTTGATCTCTATAATTGTATGTCATCGTGGATTTTTACAAGGTACACAAACATTTGATTCAATTTTCGTTCGTTCATTTCTTTGCTTAATAACAATTTTTGTTTATGTTCTTAATCTTGAATCTTTATTTGAGATAATATAGTTTAGATTGGTATTGTGATGTCTTCAATATTTCTTCTACTAATATGTCTTTAGTATCATAGTAGTAGTTTGTATAGAGTTAGAAGTTAGACGAACGAGATGAGAGCAAATTATGAAGATCAACTTTCGGATTAAGTTATATGAGTTTTCTTATTTTATTTCATATTATTATTTGATCGTTGAAATCTTGGTCCATAAAATTTAAGTTCCTTAATTACAAAATATGTGTAAACTTTTTTTATATTATGTATTTACCCATTTTAAAAATTTATTTAATGCTTTTCTATTATGTGTAAACTTAATTACAAAATATGTCTGAATATATTTTAAAATATATATTCTTTTTTATTTTTTAACATTATTTTTTTGCTTTTCTATTAAACCGTTCCAAACTCATACACCATCCGATCCAACGGTTAAAAGGTATATTATGTCCATGTGTTCAACTGATTTTTAAAACCATGCTTTTGCATAATATAATAAGTAGATTTGCAATACGCCTTCTTTGTCCACGATAATGTTTATTCTGAGACAGCCATGAACTTACAGCGAAGGAAAGCAAACAAACTGTCGAGAAAAGCCCAAGGAATTGTCATCAAAAGGGGAAGCCCGTTGCTCCATCGAACCAGGAATAGGATCAGTTGAAGCCAGTGGCATTATTGGAACTGTTCTCGTTGCAGAATTCAAACCCAAACCATAACAAAATGGCTCTGCCTCATGCTTTCTTTGGCCTGCACACAANAAACTTTGTTTGATCCATTTTTTACATAAAATGTCTTTTCGTTTCAGGTCGTATCCACTGGTCCGAATCCGGAGTGGGACGAGAGCTTTACTTGGTCGTTCGAAAGCCCACCGAAAGGCCAGAAGCTTCACATTTCATGCAAAAACAAGAGCAAGATGGGAAAGGTACAAATCTCTCTTATTTGCAGTACCTCCTAAGCTCACTTGAAGCAATTTTACGACAGAGTTCATTCGGGAAGGTGACGATCCAAATCGACCGTGTAGTAATGGTGGGAGCAATCGCAGGTGAATACACTCTACTGCCTGAAAGCAAAAGTGGGCCTTCAAGAAACCTTGAAATAGAAATCCAGTGGTCTAACAAGTAACACCAAGCCTGTAAATGCTTTCATCATCTTCTGCAAATTCAAGTTTTTTTACAGATTTTTGTTCTTGTATAACTCAAAAGCATGCGTGTGCTCTCTGTGTGTTCATTGTATTATTTGCATAAGCTCTTACATTATTGTCCTAAAATGTGAGATATGTATTCTTTTGTATTACTGAGTTTGGATTATTCTATTCTATATTCCTTATTTGATTTGATTTGATTCAATTTAATTTCCATGTTAGGATCTCTTCATCTTTAGTATTTTTGAGAAAATGATGTATTTACTCTCCAAACTTTTACAACTTTGGCGAAATTGATCCCTATAATTTATAATGTTATATTTAATCTCGAACTTTAAAGTTTTCGTAAATTTAGCCTTCTAAATTTGCAACATTAGGCAAATCAAATTTTTAAAGTGACAAAATTGATTTCTGAAATGATTTTGGTCGAGAACATATTGTATAGAGTAAATTTTGAGATTGATTTTATCAAAACTTAGAAAAGATGGGACCAAATTTGCATATTCCAACTTTTTGCATTGCATATTTTGAAAGTCTCAAAAACATTATATATTTTCAAGTAAATATTTTATTAATACTTTTTAGATAGAGTATTACAAAATAAAACGTTGAATTTAAATTCATTACAATTTTATATTTTATATTTAATTTGTTTTTAAATTTAATAGTAATTTGATAAAGATTGTGATGTGGTAGTTGAAAATTGAAGTTTTTGCTGAATCATTTAGCGGCAGCCCATGTGACGGTGGTGGTGGTCCAGAGTGAACTTCTATTGCGCGTATTTTTCAAGCTTTCTTCTTTACTCTCAGAGTCGGAGGTGGAGCGGAAATGGCGAAGATTTCCTTTGCTTTGTTGGTAGTATGCTTCATCCCTGCAATTGTAAGCGCCTATTCTGTTGGCGATTCTTTTCTAGTTAAGGGCTCTATTTACTGCGATACTTGTCGCTGTGGATACGAGAATGAGGCGACCAAGTATATGGCTGGTAGGTAGTGTTTGTTGAGTGGATTTTGTTTTTGTTGCAGATTTCCGCGGATCTAATCGATTAGGGCTACGAACTGTGGCGATTTTTCATTTTATTAGGTGTTATTGGAATATTGCCCCATTGATCTTGTTTCCTTGATAATTTACCTGATTGGACGATATGAATGCATTATTTTCTTGAAAATGTGCACCCTTGATTCAAATACTGAAATTTGATTACTTACCATTGCTGATAGAAGAATGATTTCTTGGCGGATTTCTCCAATTCATCATTTCTGAATTTATCGAAATTTATGTTTTCTTTTACTAAATAGTGGAATCATTGAAGTTCAAAACTGTCGATGGACTCAGATTCTTATGCTGATGTTTAGGTGCCATGGTAAGAATCGAATGCAGAGATAGAGACAACTCCCAAATCACTTACATTCAAGATGGTGTAACTGACTCCACTGGACATTACATGATTCCGGTGAGTGGCGATAGAGGTAATGATGTCTGTGATGCTGTTCTTATAAGGAGTTCAGATCCCGAATGCAGCACACCAAATGCAGGACGTGATCGAGCCCGTGTCATTCTCACCGGCTACAACGGCATAGCTACCAACAACCGGTTTGCCAACGCAATGGGGTTCCTCAGGGACACACCCTTGGCTAGCTGCCCACAGATCCTCCAAAAATACCAGGAAAATGATGCCGATGATTGAATGAATTGAAGACAACGAAAGGTCAATCCTCCTTTTCTTGTTTGTTGTATGTTTGCTTTTCCACACTTGTTGCATTTGCTGGCTTGCTGCAATTTCAATGTAATGTAATGTACCCAAACTTTGTTGTGTACCACTCTTTAGACACTCACCTTCGCAAAAATCTTGGTGTGAATGTCACCATGTCGACCAACCCTAGAGCTAGCAAATATATTGACTTATATCAACCAGTTAAACCGTACGGGCCAACCCGTTTTTTGGCTCAACCCATAGCCTTATCTCTGATGGGTTGGCCCATTTTGTTATGAGGTTCTAGCTCGTCAATGGGTTGACTCATCGGGTTAAAAGTATATCCTAACTTGTTTCATTTGTGAATCCATCCAACGTGTTAGAACCATTGTGAGACGTAGATTGATTTTTTCAGTCTTAACGTGACTTTTAGGAGAGCCACTAAAGTTTCCTAATATAATGGTATTGAAAAATGTATTAAACCGGGATTAATTATGTAACAATAATAAAGTATTGTGATTTATTTACAAATAAGCAATATAAACCCCAATATGAGACACTTTCTGTAGTTATATTTACCTGTATTTAACCAAATAAACCCGCTCTGCTTCATCTTCTCAACTAATGTGTTTCTGTAGCAATTTCTCTAACAAGACATATCTGTCACCACCAACTTCTTCTGCTTTTGATCCCTTTGTATATATTGCAAAACATGGAAATGAATTTATCCCCTGGGATCTAGTTAACATTTCATGATCTTCCACTTCCACCTTCAATTTGTGAAGAAATATGACTACCCTGAAGGAGATTCTGCTTGAAGGTAATGAAATTTAATACCTTGAGGAAGTTTATTGATGGATATCTGTAGTTTATTTGCTCCACGATATTCATATCTGTCTTGTTTCCTTGTTTATTACAGAACAAGACGACAGATGTTCCTGGAATACGAAAGACCAAACGGTATAGTTGTAAAAAGAAGTATGGCACTTATGATTCTTATTTACCTAGTGATGTTACGTAATCTCTGAAGCTTTCATCACTTGATACAACAATGATTCTGTTCTTGTTCTTGTTCTTGTTCGTGTTTGTGTTTATTTTTGTGTTCGGGTCTTTGACATTATGCTTTGCCTTTGCTTGATCCCTCAACTTAGCGACTTCTTCGTCTTTTGGATTCTCTTGTATCAGCACTTCACAGTCTTGTAAGCATGCTTCCCATTTTCCTATCTATTGAATAAGCATAAGCAATGTATGTCAATTGTCTAATGCTTGAATGAATATCACCTTGGCATAACAGTCTGCTCTTCTTAATCTAGCCTTCGAGTACGATGATCGGATTCCGAGCACCAAATTGCAGTCCTCAATCGCTTTACCAAATTGCCCGAGTTTCGATCTGCAAGCGGCTCGGTTACATAGCAAGATCGTGTTTGAAGGATCATGACTTAGCCCTTCTCCATAAGCAATACATGCCTCTGAATATCTCTTTCCTTTAAACAGATCATTCCCATTTGCTCTTGCTATAACCACTCCCTTTATCCTCCTCGACACCACTTTCGCTTCACTGCTGTTTCGATCGAGTCTCGATGCTTGCTGAGCCGCTTCCATTGCAGCTTCAAACCTGATTCAGACAACAATACATATTCTAACTGCTGAACATCATTTTGTAGGAATATAAAGACACACCTCCCCGAAGCTAAAGCGACTCGAGCACGGTGAATCAGAAGCATAGCGCTTCCGACCGGACCAAAAATCCTCGTACAATCATCGATTTTGAACTCAGGTGCATTGTCCATTGTCTGAATAGCTTCTTCTACTTTGTTAAGCTTCAATAATGCTTCTGCTTTTAGCCCGAATATCTTTTCATCACCGATACAAGAAAAAACCAGGTTAAAAAGACGAAGCGAAAATCCGGGAGACGAGCAACGAGCTAACCAGTGGTGCAGAATCAGCTCCAGCTTCCATAGCAAGATCTAACTCTTTCAAAACTGTGTTCCAATCATGACATCTCTTTGCTTCTGTACATTTTTCTAAATGACTATGAACTTTCCTTGCATTATTCATAGCATCGGGATCGGCTTCCGGCCCCTATCGTTTAAAATGATACACGGCTTTCTCTGCTTCGCCTAATCTATTGAAAATCAAAACATTGAACAAAACTAGAGATTTCTTTAATCAACTTGATGATTGATTCTTACCTTAAATATATAGTTGCTAATCTGTTATGAGCTCGTTGATAAGACGGATGTATTCGGATTGCTTCGCAGCATTCGAACGCTGCTTCCATAAGCTTCCCAAGTGCGAATAAAGCCGCGCTTTTGTTACTTCTATAAGAAGCTTTATTAGGATCAATGGAGATTGCTGCATCATATAAAGCTACAGCTTCAGCAAATCTTCCATTCTTGTAATCTTCATTCCCTAATATCTTCAACTTCTCCGGGTCCATTCTCGTCGATAACGCCCGGCATAACGAAACCCCCTTTTCCGATCCATCGATTCTCTTATTTACGNCTTCCCTTCTTCTAATCATAATATATTGATTTATGTATTTAATAATATTAATAATGTATATGGTATAATATATTATACTAAAAATACTTTTTAAAATATAATAAATTATAACCCGATGAGAAATATTCTCTCTTATTATGCCATGACCAAGATCATATAACCAAAATCTATGGTATTGGTCATGCCAACGTGGCAGCCATACAGTTGTTCGGCCGCATATTGACGGCCAACTGGGGCTCAAACCCATATTTCCATATGGTCCTCTCTGATGTTTAGAAGCACCGAAGCGGATTCGTCGAAGCGGAGAAATAGAAGTGGCGAATCGACAAACTTTGAAGAATCTGTTTTGCAAGCGGATGTGAAACATTTACATTTAAAATAAAAAATAATATTTAAACCTTATAATATCATATTATTATTATTAATCAAATAAGTTATAATGCAAATAAAATATTATCTAAATAATAATACTTCATCAAAATTTTCAATCTATTTACAAAAAAATTAACCAAAAGAATTATTAGTATACTTCTATTATTTTATCTTTTTCAACATAAAGATAAAGATTTTTTTATCAATATACAAATTTTAAATGTAATTTTCTTTGTGTTTATCAAAATGAAAATATTAAATTTATGATTATTGCAATTAAAAATAATTTTAAAATATATTTTTTAAAACTTAGACGCTTTGGACTCACTTCGTCCCACCGTTCCAGCTTCGGAAGTGGGATCTGTTGGTTCCAAGCGCTTCCCCACAGCATAGATTGTCACATGCACCAATGGAGATGGTGTTAGTGATATAAGATATTTTCACATATTTTATTTGTATCATCAAATACAATTTATCCGCATTAAATCATATTTGATGTAGTATCATTGATTATCTCCTTTCCATAAGGTCTTCCATAGCTTTGGACACCCAATTTGAGTGGACGTCCAACTATTTAAGCGATAAAAATGGTTTGTCCACCTACCAACATTAAGTATGTGAGAAATTTCAAGGAGAGAGAATCTCTTTTTATCCTTAGATTCACTGTGTCGGCGTACAATATCGTATGAAAATAAGATGTTGTCCGCCGAATTTTCCTCCACATCGGCGCCCATGCATGTAGCCGATGTGACCGCGGAAAAATACTTTCCGGGGAGAGGGGCTTGGGCGCCCCTTCTCCGCCGAAATGACAGTTTCTTTTTTTTGACCTTGTCTTTGAGCTAGTTGTGGATTTTTGTGGGTTTCAGATCTACTCACATGGTCTGAGGCTTCTTTGGCCGTAAATTCCTCAAAGGACGATGTTTCTCCATTTGTCTGCTGGCTATCTGCAGTGTATCTGGATGGTGAGTTTATTGTGCTATCTTGTTGCGTTTTGTTAAGGCTTTGGTATGTGGGTTTTCTTGATATGGGGCGGGATTACCTGTTTATCGTTGACCTGAGAATTAGATTCTCTTGTAGTTTGCTGGTTTGATATTAGAGCACATTTCCCACTCCGTAACTTTAATGTGGAACACGGAAAGGATTGTGATTTTTCGATTGGAATGTTTATGTTAAAGGAAAGTTAGACACTGCTAGATATTCATATTTATTGTGCATCTTGATGATATGAATTTGTATTATGCTGGAGAATTTTATCCTTTCCTTGCTAGTTTTCCTTGAAATATCATGCAGATAAGTTTAGTAATCAGCTTGAAGCCCACTAAAAGTTAATACTTTAGCTCTTACTTCGAATTTTATAATCTATTTTTTGTTTTGACAGGTTTGTCTGATGATTTATCATATTGCTGAACTCTTATCCTACTTCAGTTTGCTTGAGAATATTGTTCAGGCATGGCTAGAAAGGGAAATCAACTAAGAAATGGACTGCCCCAGCGATCGAAAATTCATAAGAAGGGGGATCTGGATAGTTGATCTTCTGCTTTACCTTCCAGTGATAAAGATCACGTGAATTTATCTCTGTGAGAAGCCGTTTGATGGAATGGATAAGGTGCTGTTCGGAGGACAGATCACGGATGAGGAAGCTGAGATACTTAACAAGAGGTAGTAATTTCACGAAGAGTAAATTCGATATTACCTAACTGCATTGCTTTATTGTTTGCGAAATTAGCTTTCGATGGCTACATTGTTGGTGGTTGAACCACAAATTGATAACTACGATAACTTTTTCCCCAAATCGAAGAGCGGTAGGGTTAATTGCCGGCATCGCTTTACTAAATAAAACATCAATATTTCATATCTGTAGCTGCAATTTGATGCTCTAATTCCTTTTTCAGGAAGTATTGTTCAGGGTATAAAATGAAGGAGATGACAGGAAGCATAATATTTTCATCTGATGGTGGAGATGAATCCACGAGACCTGGAAATCTTGAAAACCGAACTTCAGTCCGTATTGTGCAGGTATTCGCTAATCCTTGTAGTTCTTACTTGTTCATAGATCAATTGAGCATCTGATCATTAGCAAGCTGCAAATGGGACAACTCAGATTTCCTTCGGTACCGAGGGAAATATTTCTCCAAAGAAAGCATCCTCACTTACTGAGGTGGCTAAACAGCGTGAACTGAGTGGAACTCTGGAAAGTGATACTGATAGCAAAGCCAAGAAGCTTCATTCAGATGCAAAATCTAAAGAACTCAGTGGCAGTGACATTTTTGGACCTCCTTCTGAAGCTCCTCTCCGGTCATCAGCTGCTGTTCGTGCAATAGAAGCAAAAGAAAACAAAGACATGGATAAACCTGCTCCTAGAAACGTCCGCACCTCGGTAAAAGTATCCAATGTGAGTAGAGTGAACTTAAAATCATCATCATCATATCTCTGAAAATGGCTTGGAATGTGATATTCATCTAACATGAGTACAGCCT
>RWGZ01001214.1:982534-1001121 GCA_009725065.1 Utricularia reniformis | reverse complement strand
GAATTGATCCAAGTTTTCATGCTTATCTTCGTCGTATGATCGATGCTCGTGATCGGAGAGCTTGTCATCAATTAAAAAATGATCTTATTGAACATGTATGGAATAAATTTTCTTGATCAATTTTAGGTGTATTTGTAATATTTTTAAATATGTTTTTAGTTAATTTATTTTAATGATAATGTAATATACTATTCAATTCTATAAAATGTAATATACAATTTATTAAAATATTGATTTTAAACTGATTTTAAAATATTAAAATTGAAATGTAATATTTAATGATAAATAAGATAATAAAATAATAAAGTTGATGAGATAGAAAGATAAAATGAAATTTGGAGAGAGAATATGATGTGGATGAAAGAGAAATAAATAATGATGTGGATGAGTGAGAATTTTTAGAAGTAGAAAGAGAAAATGATGTGGATGTGAGAGAATGATGATGTGTAGAGAGATTTATACGGCGGAAATGGTTTTGGGCGCGGACAAGATTACAGGTAGCCTTAGGCTCTCTTTAACGGCGGACAAGGCCGTATGGAAATACGATCTTGTCCGCCGCGCTCTCCTCCACGTGGGCGCCCATTGTTACATGGGCGCCTGTATTTCCTCGAAAAAATACGTTCCGCGGACAAGGGCTTGGACGCCCCTTGTCCGCGGAAATATTGTTCATCTTCTTTTAAAATATTTTTTTTTATTTTTAAAATTAATTTAAAATATAGTTTTTAATAATAAATATATTTATAAAATTATAATTTTATTTTAATAATATAAATATGTTATTTTAGGTAAAATTAGACCGTTTTGAATCGAAATATTAAAAATGAGTACGAATCCATAAAAATAAATACAATTGAAATATTGAAATATAATTCATACAAAGATATAATTTTTTTAAAAATAATGTTTAATCATCGAGATGATCGAAATATAAAATATTAAAACAAAAACGTAATATTTTTTGATAAATTGAATAGTAAATAAATAAATCTGATGAGATAGAAAGATAAAATGAAATTTGGAGATATGAGATAATGTGGATAAAAGATAAATAAAAATGATGTGGATGAGTGAGAAATTTTAGAAGTAGAAAGAGAATATGATGTGGATGTGAGAGAATGATGATGTGTAGAGAGATTTATACGGCGGAAATGGTTTTAGGCGCGTACAAAGTTACAGATAATCTTATGACTTCATATTATTTTAATCATATTTTTTTTCGTATTCTTCTTCTTGCTCATGTTATGAGTTGCAGAAAAGTGAAAATTACAAGCAAAATAGACAATCAAAATTGCATAAGCCTGCAATTCTGAGAAAGTTGGAATCCATGGCTGCTATCTGGATTGCTGAAACTGGTTGGTCCCAGGCCAATACCCGAATGGTGCCCTGGTTTGCTGGGCCAGTTATACCCGGGGTTCCTTCTCCGGTAACTGTGTTATTCTCTGAATAGTGTTTGCGCTACCTAAATTGAAGCAAGGGGTTTGTATATTTCATTTATATCGAAAATAATGACCTAGAGATGTTCGATGAAATGACTGTGTCATGTTAATGAGCTTCTCAAACATAGGAGTAGATGGATACACGCATCGTGCAATAAGACCTTCATAACCAAGAGTGAGAAACTTAAGTTAATTAATGAAAGTAGTTTCCAAAGAAAGAATCCCACATATCAAATATAATATTAAAATAATAAATGTCCGAACAAGGTTGTAGATATGTTAGAAAAGTTATTTTTTTTTAATTTGGAGATAATGTTGAGGAAAGAGAAAGATGACGTGGCGCTGTATAAAGATGACATGTACAGTATTTAGGAGGACAAGGTTGTGGAAGGCCTAAGTGACTTACATCCTACACCCATTGATCATCTCAATATTCTCACACCGGTTTCTTGTCACCTTCAATATTGCGTGATTGGTTATTTTGACCAATCATAATCTAAGTGTGTCCGATCGACAGCAATGTTAAGTGTCCTCTAAGTGTCCGATTGACAACAATATCGATCGTCATCGAAGTGTGTTTAATTGAAAACAATATCGATCTACAACTTAACAATTTCCAACTATGCATATTCTGAAACTTCATTATCTCGTTCCACATCATTTTTCTCTATGCACAATGATCATTCTTTATTTTTAATAGTAATATCAATATTTTCCACTTATCCTTACAACAATCTTTAGATACATATAATTTTTAACATTCATTTTTTGGTATATCGTTGGTTTTATTAATACTAATATTTGTAATGAAAAAAAATCAATTTGTATAAATCACTTTTATATGATAAATTGAATACTCGATACTAAAACCCCAAACATGGTAACTTAAACCAAATAAAATGGATGGTTAGTTAGACCAGTTTTGGTTAAGTAAATTCACATTTCAAAATCAGTTAATCAAATTGGTTAAAACCGATAATCCATTAACCGACAGTTTACTCACACTTTAGTACATAAAAATTATAATACTACATTTCTAACAATCAAAATGCATTTTGAGATGCGTGCAACAATGCAAGAGAATATGACCTAAAATTATTGCATTTATATTCTTATCAAAATGCATTATAATGTTTCTACTCTCAAATTTATACCGAATAATGTACAAGGTGGAGGTGTTGTGGTTCCTCGATAGAGGTACTAATAGTCACGGGACTCTAATAGCATTATCGATTGGAAATTCGATTTTAAGTTTATTGTTGTTGAGACAACTTATGCCAAAAATCATATAAATGACACATGCAATTTACATGGAAAATCCCCAACATGGAGAAAAAACCACGATGCCGAGGAAAAAACTCATTGATCAATACACCCACAATGTGAATGATTATTGAGACTAAGAGGACAAAAAAATGCGAAGTATAAGAATATGAAAAGAGCGAGTTCGGCAAAGTGAAATGAAATCAAAAAATTCTACCCCTTGGCACTAGAATAAGGGCCAATTTTATAGAAAATCACAAGGTCTAGATCATTTTTTACTCTTTCCTTATTTGTTGACATTACCTCTTACAGATCCACTAAAATGATAAACATTTTCCATTGACGTGCACTTGCCATAACGACCAACAGTTTCCCTAAAACTTGTTTTCCTTGTTGAATACGTTGGAACCGCTATAAAGTTCCATGGACCGATAATATTCAAAGCAACATATAGGAGTCATCAGTTACGTGGTGACCCTTCATCATATTCTTATTCTATACGAAATTTTGTATGGGCCCATCATTCTTCATTTTGGGATGTATCGAGTATTGAACCTAACGCATTTCGTGGAGAGTTACTAATCTCTATTCCAAAATGCATTTGATATGATTTTAATACAAAAATAACCTCTAAAATAAATATATAATATAATGCATTTCTCCTTCACACCTTGTAAAACCCTAATCGTGATTCTCTCAGCTTTGTGATAAATGTTCTTGAGCTTTTCTCATGATTAATATTCCAATTGTCCAAACTTTCTTTTATTAAATTTTGTTTCTTGACTGGTGAGTTTTTATATTTGTATTTGATACAATATTTTATATCAAACTTCATTGTTTGAGATATAAGATTTGTATTTGTAAGGATTACTCAATCGCAGTCCTTTGTTAATCTAGAAGTTCTAATGATATAGGTCGTTTAGCTTAGATCGAATCATACCTTACTGAACAAAATCTACGAACTCATCTCGTTATTCGGATGATACATAACTGAAAAATCAAAGTGTCGGAATTTGATTATGTTTTAAAGATGGTTTATTGGTGCTTTTGAAATCAATTGTGAATGTTATATATGATATAATTATTTTATGTTGTTAGTTGATGAATTTCATGTTGTTAAAAACAATTGTGCTGTTTTGTACTTTTAATGAACTTTAAATTTTGTATATCATAATAAATATTTTGTTGTGTTATTGTGAGTGATTTATTTTCATGTGATATGTTCATTTCATATATTTTTCATACATCATTTTGTATTATATTCGGATATGTAAAATAAATACATTATTTGTTTTCTTTTGAATGAGAATATGTGAAACAAACTCAAAGCATTGTTATAAGAATATGATATGTTTTTCAATATAATATGTGATCTCGTCTAAAAATGTTTTAGAGAGTTTGTTTTAGATCAGTCAATTTTTATATAATTTTGAATTCAATTATTGTGGGGACACGAGCGATATACGAGATTGAGCCCACAATGTGTGAGCTTACGTACTCGGGAGAGCATAGCTCTACCCTGGTTTCCACTATAATAACCAAAGGTTACAAGTACAATCAATGGATAATGATAATCCGAATGAAAAAGGTACGAAAAATGATCGAATTCACTCCATCGCGCCCGGAATGAAGGGACTCGCGACTTTTCAACACAATGTCGTGAGTCCATGCAAAATGTCGCGAATCCATGCAGAATCTCGCGGATGGGGTGCTGGTCGCGACTTCTCGACACAATGTCGCGACTACGTGCACAATGTCGCGAGTGATGAGTCAAGTCCGCGCGGCTACATACGAAATGTCGCGAGTATATGCGAAATGTCGCGGATTGGGCACAATATCGCGAGTTTTCGATCAAAATGTCGCGACTCCTAGGAAAATAACAAGCTCTCGCGACTTTATGACAAAAAGTCGTGACTGGGGCATTATCTCGCGAAAACGGGAGCTTTGGTAAGCGTGCCAAGAATCTGAACCCTTTTATGGGGCCTAGGGTCTTGTATTTATAGAAAAACTTGGCCCAATATATCAACTTATGGTCCAAAAGCCCAGTCTTAATCAAATTAGTCCAACTTACTTAGAAAATATCCAATGAAACCGGAATAAGTGTCACAGCGTCTCGGAACTTCGAAAATGCACTCCGGTCGAACATTAATAACACGTAATGCCGAGAAAATACACGGGAATACTCTTTACCAGTTCATCATCTCCAAATGCTTAGGAGATAGCGAGAAATATCGCCTAAGGTCGCCAACGAGCTCTCCGAGTGCCAAATTACGAAAATACCCCTGTCATCATTTCTGACCGAAATCATAAAAAACATCTCAAAACACCATCAGAATCCTCATACGTGGGCCCGGGATGCCCAAATTACGAGATTACCCCCGAAATCACATTGTTCAATAAATATAATAGAAAATTAAAACTACCGTTTAGCCACGTCAGACGAGCCCATGGGTTATCATAATTACATAAATAACCCTGATCAATATCAGTATGACTCGATTTTGTTAGGTGTTGTTCTGAATAATTTATTTTCCCTTGTTACATTCATTTCATATATTTGAATATATCATTTATATTATTTTGGGATATATCCTTCACTAGTAACATGGAAATACAATGACTTTCACGTATTAACAAAAATCTTCGAATTAACAAGGAGATTGTTGCACCAATTGTTTCTTACCATACTAATTTATGGCAAAACAACCAATAGTCCAGTACATGATTGTTCAACATGTGAGTAATGACTTTCACGCATTAGCAAAAATCTTCGACTTAATAAGGAGATTGTTGCACGAATCGTTTCTTACCATACCAATTTATGGCAAACAACCAATAGTCCAATACATGATTGTCCAACATGTGAGTGATGACTTTCACGCATTAGCAAAAGTCTTCGACTTAATAAGGAGATTGTTGCACAAATTGTTTCTTACCATACCAATTTATGGCAAAACAACGAATACATGATTGTCCAACACGTGAGTAGGCATTGTTTATGTTAATATTGAACGGACATGATATGATGACATACATATATCTAAGGATTAATGCATGCACTTTTATACACTCATATATAAAGAGAAGAAAATTCATATATGTTGAAGAGATGTTGTTAATTTCTTATTATAATGGAAAAATACAAGGAAGTAGAGATATGTAAGAGTTTTCCAACGATGAGTAAATAAGGTTCACACAATTTTTACAATGTTGTTAGGATATATCTTATGATGATTATAATATGAGTTAAACTAAACGAAGGTTTGTTTTTAGGTAAATCAATATTTACATTCATATTACAAGTATTATCTATATTTGAAAGATACCATATGAGCTATCATGGAACTCACGTTGTGGTTTTTATACAAGAACGTGACCAAGTTCATTTCATTTAAAGAAATAGAGAACCACATCAAAATGTTCCCGTTGTTTGTTACTTTAATATGTGGTTTGTATTTGTAATGAATATATATGAATGATTATGCATGACAANAATCCGAATGAAAACGGTACGAAAAATGATCGAATTCACTCCATCGCGCCCGGAATGAAGGGACTCGCGACTTTTCAACACAATGTCGTGAGTCCATGCAAAATGTCGCGAATCCATGCAGAATCTCGCGGATGGGGTGCTGGTCGCGACTTCTCGACACTATGTCGCGACTACGTGCACAATGTCGCGAGTGATGAGTCAAGTCCACGCGGCTACATACGAAATGTCGCGAGTATATGCGAAATGTCGCGGATTGGGCACAATATCGCGAGTTTTCGATCAAAATGTCGTGACTCCTAGGAAAATAACAAGCTCTCGCGACTTTATGACAAAAAGTCGTGACTGGGGATTATCTCGCGAAAATGGGAGCTTTGGTAAGCGTGCCAAGAATCTGAACCCTTTTATGGGGTACTAGGGTCTTGTATTTATAGAAAAACGTGGCCAAATATATCAACTTATGGTCCAAAAGCCCAGTCTTAATCAAATTAGTCCAACTTACTTAGAAAATATCCAATGAAACCGGAATAAGTGTCACAGCGTCTCGGAACTTCGAAAATGCACTCCGGTCGAACATTAATAACACGTAATGCCGAGAAAATACACGGGAATACTCTTTACCAGTTCATCATCTCCAAATGCTTAGGAGATAGCGAGAAATATCGCCTAAGGTCGCCAACGAGCTCTCCGAGTGCCAAATTACGAAAATACCCCTGTCATCATTTCTGACCAAAATCATCTAAAACATCTTAAAACACCATCAGAATCCTCATACGTGGGCCCGGGATGCCCAAATTACGAGATTACCCCCGAAATCACATTGTTCAATAAATATAATAGAAAATTAAAACTACCATTTAGCCACGTTAGACGAGCCCCTGGGTTATCATAATTACATAAATAACCCCGATCAATATCAGTATGACTCGATTTTGTTAGGTGTTGTTCTGAATAATTTATTTTCCCTTGTTACATTCATTTCATATATTTGAATATATCATTTATATTATTTTGGGATATATCCTTCACTAGTAACATGGAAATACAATGACTTTCACGTATTAACAAAAATTTTCGAATTAACAAGGAGATTGTTGCACGAATTGTTTCTTACCATACTAATTTATGGCAAAACAACCAATAGTCCAGTACATGATTGTTCAACATGTGAGTAATGACTTTCACGCATTAGCCAAAATCTTCGACTTAATAAGGAGATTGTTGCACGAATCGTTTCTTACCATACCAATTTATGGCAAAACAACCAATAGTCCAATACATGATTGTCCAACATGTGAGTGATGACTTTCACGCATTAGCAAAAATCTTCAACTTAATAAGGAGATTGTTGCACAAATTGTTTCTTACCATACCAATTTATGGCAAAACAATCAATACATGATTGTCCAACACGTGAGTAGGCATTGTTTATGTTAATATTGAACGGACATGATATGATGACATACATATATCTAAGGATTAATGCATGCACTTTTATACACTCATATATAAAGAGAAGAAAATTCATATATGTTGAAGAGATTTTGTTAATTTCTTATTATAATGGAAAAATACAAGGAAGTAGAGATATGTAAGAGTTTTCCAACGATGAGTAAATAAGGTTCACACAATTTTTACAATGTTGTTAGGATATATCTTATGATGATTATAGTATGAGTTAAACTAAACGAAGGTTTGTTTTTAGGTAAATCAATATTTACATTCATATTACAAGTATTATCTATATTTGAAAGATACCATATGAGCTATCATGGAACTCACGTTGTGGTTTTTATACAAGAACGTGACCAAGTTCATTTCATTAAAAGAAATAGAGAACCACAATAATATGTGGTTTGTATTTGTAATGAATATATATGAATGATTATGCATGACAATATGATACTTTGTCGATATCATAAAAATGATAAATATCAATTCTCTAAACAACAATAAGATTTGCGACTAACACTTAACTAATATTCGTTCAATTTATGCTTACTGTTTTTTGATTACTTGGCTTCTTAATAGGGCAGTGTTACAATTTGGAAGTGTTTAAATTTCTTAAACGTTATTGATTGCAAATATTTCTATTCGTTCGTAATTCAAATTATATTAAATCATTTCTAATCTTATAATATAACTATAAGGGTAATATCTTCATATTTAAAATAAATTGTTTAGTTCCCATAGTTTAGTTATTTTGACGAATTTAATCTGTAGTTTCTTATTTTTGATAAATGTAGTCATCATTGGTTAATTTTGGCAAAATTGATCAATATAGTTTTCAAAATCGGGTAAATTTGATTCATAAATACAATTTGTTCCCAAAGTTTTAATTGGCAAAATCTGACCCAAAACTTTGCACATAATGGCAATTGTGGTCCCCTAGTTTTTAAAATTAGGCAACCCCGTCCATTTTCTTTCTAACGGTGTTAAGACATTTGATATTTAGGGTTTGACAATTTTTTAAGTCGAGATTGTGGCTCCTATACGTTTTACTGACCGTGGCTTCCAAAATGATGTTGCTGCTCCATTTTAACTAGACTGTTGCTCCTTAAGCAATGTTTTCATGTCGGTATGGAATTTTGTACCGTTCGGATCATTAAGGGAGGTATACAGGACGGTATACCGTCCGTTACCAAATTTTATTTTTTATATAATAACATTTTTAAAAAGTGTATTTAATTATATGTGAGGATCGTTCTTTACATTTATAGAGGTGTTCGCCTTTAATAATATAATGTATAGCTAAAATTTATGTTTTTATAAGGCATATGGACCAACATTGGAGCATATTTAACGATTGGGGTCCAAATCGTAATAAATTATGTGTGGGGACTATAATTGCGCCATTTTAATTGAGGACTACTAACACCGCTAAATTTAAATTGCAAGCCAAAATTGCCTTATAACCTTATCGTGTGAAATTTAATTGCCAAAGTTTCAAACTAAAAGACCAATTATGCCAAATACACTAAAATGTAGGAACTCGATTTTCCAAACTTCCTAAATTTTGAGAACTAGTTTTGTCAAAAGGAATCTAGAACGAATATATTTGCCAAAAATAAGAAACTATGTAGACCGAATTTATAAAATCATATAAACCAGGCGGACGTAGATGTCATATACCCATTATTCTTCCAACTTTATACATAACTTTATTTTCATTATCTAATTTAATTTATCAAGTAAACACACTCAATGAATTCTATATCTATA
Source organism: Utricularia reniformis (assembly GCA_009725065.1). Classification (NCBI taxonomy): domain Eukaryota; kingdom Viridiplantae; phylum Streptophyta; class Magnoliopsida; order Lamiales; family Lentibulariaceae; genus Utricularia; species Utricularia reniformis. The sequence goes on along the minus strand of RWGZ01001214.1, from coordinate 991,710 downwards.
GTCTCATTATAAAAATACATTATACAATTACATTCTAATTCTCAAAATTCATAGAGAACATGGTCTTAACCGAAAATATTGCAAACATTTTGGACATGTAAGATCCCATATAAATTATTATTGCAGTTTGTGATCTACAATTCACTATTTTCTTTTCATTATGTGTGCATATTTTATTTAATTAATAAGTTTTATTAAGAAATATCATTCTCTTATCATTAATCTTAGTTTAACTAATTCAATTAAACAACCGAAATGATGCCAAGGAGAAAAAAATGACACCATTTTCGCCAAATAACAAAGGAGAAAATTAAGAATTTAAAGAGAATGAATTATTATTTTAAAGATTGGTCAAAGATTTGGGATATTAAGTATTTTGATAAATAAATGGTTAAAATATATGAATAATCGAGTAATACTTAATTTGATTTATTTTATAAATATTTGAGATATTTAAAATGAAAGTTGTAAAAGAACATAAGATATGTTTATGGTGAAGAAAAAAAATCGAATTAAGTAAGAAATCAAAAGAACGTTGTTTTGTGTCAAGTGTCAGATTGAGTCGGAGAGTCCGACTCGGTCCGACACGAGTGAATACAAAAAATTTAAGAGTCGGTGCCGCATAGGATCACGGGTATGACAATGACTACGGATGGAAATGGTCGGATAATTATAATCTGATTTTAGAAAATTGTTTGCAAAAATTACGGTTATTGTGATTATAATAAAATATATATTTTAACATTTATATTAACATATTTGTTATAGATAAATATAAGTCAAATAAACACAAAAAACATTTATTACATGTAAAAAAACTAATATATATATATATCTAATTTTTAATAACTTATTGTACAATGATGTGCCGGAATATAAATTATAATTGTAGTAAAACAATTTATCTATAAATAGTGATTCAATCAAAATGTATTAAAATTTTTAACCAATTATGAGGGGCGGTAACGTCCTTGACGGGGATCGACATAAACTTTACAAGTGTTTCACGAATTCTCTAACTTCAAGAATAAACTAATAAGTATACAAATAACACAAACATGATAATGACAAATAACTAAATAAATTAAACTAATATATCCCCTTAGTCTTTGGATGTATCATATCGCATAGGGGTGTGCATGGATCGGGAATTTTCAAACATTCATAAAGAAAAACTTTAATTCAACACAAGAATTGAATTAAAACAAATGCATGTAAACAATGAATTATTTTTTTCGTCTAAGTGTAGTTATCTGCAAAAAATAAACATAATTCACTTAGATATTCGTAATCACCATTTATAAAAATAAAATAATATGTAAAATTAATTACATTTTAATTGATAATATAAAATATTCTAAGAATTATTTAACCTACGATAAACATATAAATTTATAATGTCTTACCATAAATAACGTTTTTAATTTACAAATTTAGAAGAAAATATTATAATATAATAAAAATATCAGATCGGATAGTAATTTTGAAAAACCATATCTGACCCAAAACAAAATCTGATCCGATTAAATATTTGCAGTTCAGATAACCGAAAAATCGATTTGGCTTCTTTATTATTTGGATAACCGGATTTTCATGCACACCCTTATTGCATGTATTTTCAAAATACAAAAAGATCATATTTAGATAGTATTCTACATTAATTTTTAAAATACATTATACATTATATAATGCATAATGTATTTTAAAAATATGTGCAAATACTATTAACTATTTTAAAGTCTTATTATAAATTAAAAAACATTATGCATTTTATCTTTTTACACTTCATCTAAAATGATATACATTATTCATTTTTCAAACTCATTTTGCATTCTATTATATCATTTTAAAACTCATTTTCAAAGGCAATGTTTTGCACAAATTATGAAAACGAATTATGTATTATAGAATGCATAATCTGGAAACAGAACAATATTTATTTTAAATTCTAATTATAAATTCTATCATAGTTCATTCTTCTTTTTCAACTATAATTCATAATTAAGTTCAAACTTGATTTTGAAAATGCATTATGCATTCTACTTATTATTTTTTACAGAAAAATTATGACAATGACCCCCAATGTTTAAAATAGTGTAAAGACGATGCCGTCAAAGTTTGTAAATTACATGAGAAACCCTCGAAGTTTCAATGTCTTTCCAGAATAACTATCTAGTGAATAGTATCGGTTTTTCGTTTTTTTTGTATAAGTGGTTTTGATAATTTATGCATTATTTTTAAAATTTCCAAAGATTTGAGACATAGTCATTTCATCATTTCAAAGTTAATTGATCATTACAAACTATTGATTGAGGGTCAACTTATAATATTAACGAGTATTATGTTCAATATAAACGACTCTGCAAGTTTGATGGTCAACCACGCAATTTTAATTTAGCATTTATATTATTAGTTGAGTTTTTTATTCAATAATATCGTCTTCAACATTTTGTTTTCTTTTTATTATATGATTTTTTAATGAAAATGTTACTAATTTATTTTGTATTTAGAAATATTATTTTAATTTAGAATTAATATTTATAAGAGATAATTATTTTTTACATTATCACTCAATTCACATTCTAAATTTATTTTATATTTTATTATTCACTATATGTTTACATAAAATACTACACATATTTTGATTATAGATTCTGATTATGCATTATAATTATAAATTTTGATTATCCATTATATAATTTTTGCAGAACACACAATTATCTTAATAAATATATTTTTATATACATTATTTTTAAGTTCCTAGTGTTAGGAGCAAAGAAGTCATATCGGTGGTATATCACCTGATATATCGATCATATCGTTAAATATCGAGCGTGATAGGTACACTGACGTTTCGATATATCACTGGTATACCAACGATATATCGGAAAAATCGTTCCTTCTAGTCACTACCAGCACGAACAATATTGACCGGTATGACTTCCTTGGCTAGGAGTTCTCACACGCCGTTTCTTTGTCATATAATTGATATCAAAGTTTTTTACAATTTCGCATCAAAATGGTTTATTCATTTTTTTTTGATTGCTCGTTATTTCACTAAGAGCATCAATATGATATGGGTTAAAATATAATTTGAGTTTTCAAGTGTTTTGATTTAGAATGCAAAAATTTGATAACATTATTTTAAAACTTGTTGAGCTTCTTCTTTTTATGTTTTTATTATTGTTATGAATCATACTCATTATTGAGTGTTATTGAGGATTTTTGTAATTTATTTAGTAGAATTATTATTTGTTGTGGTCTAAAACTAGTGATATAAACAGTCGTTCGGTTCGTAATAAAACGAAGTCGGTTTTAATTTATTTGAATTAGGCGAAACGATTAAAAAACAAAAGTAGTAAATGACACAATGAATTTAGAGTGGAAAACCCCCTCGGAAAATGGGTAAAACCCCATGACTAAGAGTTGAAAACGCTCTTAACCGATATATTGATAGAACAATTCATTATACAAATGGTAAGCGCTTATGAAAATGACAAAGACAAGATAAGAAAAGGAACTACCGCCCGTTCGGATACCCACCCGCCCACTCAGTCGGGTGCCATTAAGCCTATGACCCTCTTGAAAGCGCAAAGGGTAAAACCAGCAGAGTATCAGCTGATTTGCGCGTTCAAAAGATCCTTTGGAACTTGTAGTTTTGCTCAATATTTATAGAAGGGAAGATGCGTGTGGATCACGTCCTGTAACCGCCTCTGATAGGGTCGTTTCCCCATGCTGGGAAACATGGTTATTCCTGAAGTGCGTACAACGTGAATGAGTCTGATCTAGTCTAAAAATATGTTGGGTATTTATTTTTAGATCAGTCAATTTATAATTAATTCGAAATTAGATTGTTGTGAGGACACGAGCGATATACAAGGTTGGGCCCACAATGTGTGAGCTTACGTCCTCGGGAGAGCAAAGCTCTACCTTGGTTTCCACTATAATAATCGAGCGGTACAAGTACAATGAGGTGATAATGATAACACGAGCAAAAACGGCTCGAAAAACGATCAAATCTACAGTCGCGTTCGACTGGACGCGAGTGAACAGTGTCAGTTACATTCGACTGGACGCGAGTGAACAGTGCAGGCAGGCAGCTCTGCTTTCACGTTCGATTGGTCGCGAATACGCACGACTAGGAGCGGTTCTGAGCAATTGGTCGCGACTTGGGTGATTGGTCGCGACTCTGGGCAAGTTTGGTCGCGGCTAGGGCGATTGGTCGCGACTCTGAGCAAGTTTGGTCGCGGCTAGAGCGATTGGTCGCGGCTGGGGAATTACGTTCTGCCTCGGAAAGCGTGATAAAAGTCACCCCCCTTTTTTCCAAGTGCACCGGACCTTGTATTTATAGAGAAATCCAGCCCAAAACCCACTCACTTGAGCCCATAAGCCTAGTTTACTTCACTTAGCCCAAAATAATTAAATATTCCCAATTATAATATAATAAATGACATGTTGATCCCGAAGCTTCGGGAACCAACCCGAGCAAGATATTAGTCGGAAATACGATCAGAAAATTCCTGGGAACCTCGTATGTCAGTTCTTTGCCTTCAGCTAGCGAATACGCAGCCACATAACATCATCGCACCCGACCGGTGCGCTCTCGGGTGGCAAATTACGAAAATACCCCTGGCCCCGTCCGGGGCCGAAATGACCCGAAACATCTCAAAATGCTTACAGAAACTTTATACGGGGCCTAGCAAGCCAGAATTGCGAGAATACCACTTGAGAATGCCATCCGATAAAAATATGAAAATACCGAAATACCAATAACCACGTCAGACGAGCCCCCCACGGGTAAGGATAAATACAGAAGAATATACCTGGGTAATATCAGAGTCCGAAGCATGGAACTCATTCATGTGCACGGAGCGCAGAGCATGTGAGCTGTAATCGTATGGACTGATCCAAGGGGTCGGTCCCCAGGTGTTCTAGTTACGCCAAACTCTATCTTCGGTCCTGAAATATAATTAGGCCTTCGGGTCAAGTTAAAGATCTTGGGCAGTGCATGTTCGTTTTTTGTCATCTGGGTCGGCCCATGAGTATTGGGTCTCGTACATCTAATCCCGGAGCAATCATCAACGACGTATATAACAAAATTACTTAAAATGTCCATTAATGCACCAATGATATATTTGTCTTGTAGTGATGAATTTTCGGACATTACCTTATGAATGTAATGTGTATTCATTTGTAAATCATCTTCCTAGTTTTATTTGAAATTTTATTTAATAATTGACATAATTAGTATAATTGTCTTTTTACTATAAATGAATTGTCATTTTATATTTTATAGAACAGTTTTTACATTAAATTGTTTAACATATTTATTCTACAATACTATATGAATTTTGATTATACATTATCATCATGCATTTTAATTATAATTTAAATTATACATTTCATAATTCGTGGAACATAACCAATTCCTATTAAAAAAAAAAGAAACATTTCACTCCAAAACATGACAAGTTAATAGTCCAATTAACTCACCTAAAATCCAACACATGCAGTCTATGCAAAATGTCATGAATTCAACACAATGTGTGCATTTATAGGACAGTGTTGCTTAGGCCAAAACGAAATATTTATACTCACATATTATAGAATTAAAGCTTTTAACTACTTTTCTTTCTTGGCCAGCGAATCTCCCTTATAAATCAGCTGAGACAACAAATTAAAATTATTTTTATTAAATTATACATGCACCTCCGATGTATCATAATTAAAATTTTACGCACCTCACACCCTCGTATCAGTGCAAACTAGCAATTCCCTAAACCCCAAGTAGGTTTGTTACTACTTCTTAACTGATATCCGTTCAAATTATGATTATTGTTTGTTTGATTTCGTGGCTCCTTATTGGGGGAGTGTTACACTATCCTAATTTTTGTTGTGCTCCAGCATATGCTAGTCCTACATAATTATTTAATCACACTCATTTATCTCTCCGAATGGTTATTGAAAGGATGTTCAATATCTTGAATAAACATTTCCATATTATATAAGATATAATTTTTAAGTATTATTGATTGCAATATTTCTATTGGGTTGTTTTAGATTCTATTTTATAATTACAACTTACAAGGGTAAAATAAATATGCAAAATTATTTATATCTTTTATCGTTAATCTTAGTTTAAATAATTCAATTAGACAACCCAAATGATGCCAAGGAGAAAAAAGTAACACCATTTTCCCCAAATAACAAAAGGAGAAAATACAGAATTTGAAAGAGAATGAAATATTATTTTAATAATGATTGGTCAAACATTTGGGATATTAAGTAGTTTGATAAATATTTGAAAAACCGAATAATACTTAATTTAATTTTTAATGAATGAAATATTTCTAATAGTTTCATCAAGTGATCACTTATATTATAAAATATACCATATATCTTTATAAAAATATATTATATTATCTTTGATATAAATCTAAATATCAAATTTAATGATATTTGTTAATATTGTTGTAGATTTAATGGGATTCCCTCCAATCATCACGATTTACTTGGGATCCAAATACGATATTTCCCACCTCCTGCTATCTATAAATAGACTGAGAAATACTCGAAGGAGCCATACTTTCTCTTGATCTTTTCAGTCTTCATTCCTTCCAAATTTCGATTTCCATGGCTTCTGCACGCTCCATTCCTTTCCTTTTTCACTGCTCTCTTCTCATTTCGATATTATTTATGTGCTCCGTCGCCGCCTGGTCGGGATTTTCACAGGAGGTATTGTCGGAGGAGGATATTGTGATTCGTCGAGTCTCTGATCCTGAATTTAACCCACATTTCGGCGTGGATTCATTGACGGACGTAAAACGCTTCTTCCAGATCTTCAAGATCAAGTACAACAAGAATTACAGTTCCAAAAAGGAGCATGATTATAGATTCGGTGTTTTTAAGGCTAATATGCGTATTGCGCNATACAAAAAAAGTAAGTTCGAAAAAGGAATGATCGTACAAGTAATAATAACGTTACTCCATGCCAAAAGCATTTAAACTATACTTTGATCACATAAATCATTTATAACCAAGTTATTCTTTGTTCTAACAACATGTTTTCATGTTTTAACAACATCAATTCAAGTTTATATGAAATCAAAATCATAACAACTAGAAATGTGGAACAATGTGAAAAATGAGTCAAATCATTATCATACAAATTACATTGTAAATTTGGTAAAACCAAGTGTATTCAAACTAAATAAACGTTAACATCACGAATACATGTTGTATATACAAAAAAAGTAAGTTCGAAAAAGGAATGATCGTACAAGTAATAATAACGTTACTCCATGCCAAAAGCATTTAAACTATAGTTTTGATATTACCCGGGTATATTCTCTTGTATCCGTCCTTACCCGGGAGCTCGTCCGACGTGGTTATTGGTATTTTCGGTATTTTCATATTTTTATCGGATGGCATTCTCAAGTGGTATTCTCGTAATTCTGGCTTGTTGGGCCCCATATAAAGTCTCTTTAAGCATTTTGAGATACTTCGGGCCATTTCGGCCCCGGGCGAAGCCAGGGGTATTTTCGTCATTTGCCACCCGGGAGTGCATCGGAGAGGTGCAATGATGTATGTGGCTGCGTATTCGCTATCTAAAGGCAAAGAACTGATATACGAAGTTCTCGGGAATTTTCTGATCGTATTCCCGACTAACATCTTGTCCGGATTGGTTCCCGAAGCTTCGGGATCAGCATGGTATTTATTATATTATAATTTGGAATATCTAATTATTTTGGGCTAAGTGAGGTGGACTAGGCTTATGGGCCCAAGAGGGTGAGTTCTGGGCTAAATTCCTCTATAAATAGGAGTCACAAGGCTTCGAGAAAGGATTCGGACTTTTATCACGCTTCCCAAGGCAAAATCTGATCTCCCAGTCGCGACCAAACTCACTACTCGCGACCAACCGCCAACTCGCGACGAGTGGCCAGCCATGTCGCGACCAGTCGTCGATTCCCCGCGACCAAGCACCATACTCGCGACCAACCGCCAACTCGCGACGAGTGGCCAGCCAAGTTGCGACCAGTCGTCAATTCCCCGCGACCAAGAACCATACTCGCGATCAACCGCCAACTCGCGACGAGTCCTTCACCTCGCGCCCAATCGCGTTCGTCGCGAACAGCCCACCTGCCTGCACTGTTCATCCGCGTCCAGTGCAGCGCGACTGCACATTCGATCGTTTTTCGAGCCGTTTTCGTCCGTATCGTCATTATCATCTCATTGTAATTGTATTCTCCGAATATTATAGTGGAAACCAAGGTAGAGCTTCGCTCTCCCGAGGACGTAAGCCCACACATTGTGGGCCCAACCTCGTATATCGCTCGTGTCCCCACAACAACCTAATTTCGAATTAATTATAAATTGACTGATCTAAAAGTAAATACCCAAAATATTTTTAGACTAGATCAGTTTGGCGCCGTCCGTGGGGACCGAGATTTTAATCCCATTGAGAGCTTTATTGCTGAGTTTGGATTTCTATTATCATGACTAATCGGAATTCTGATGAAGATATTTTTTGACGAAGATATCGAGGCGGATCCTATTCCCCAAGTTAATGATGATTTTGTTGTGTCACCGGGGGCTCGGTCGTCAGTTCTGGAGGAGCCCCCTGCTCAAAATGTAACTATTCGGCCCTCCCGCAGCGGGTTTTCATCCGGGGGGATCTATTTATGAAGGCATTGGAAGATTATCATATTGCATGAATATGTGCCTAGGACATGCCAAAGGTATACAAGTCCACAAGTTCCGGATTTTTGGCGCTACCAAGATTTTATGTGAGGCTCCATTTTTCGTCTACAATCACATGGTGATGTGACGGTGTAATATTTTTCGGGTCGTATTTCGGTGGCATTTTACTATTTCATTTCGATACATTTATCGAAAAATTGGGATATTTTGAGTTCTTCAAAAGATTTCACTCCATAGTATGGAGATATTGGGCGTCATATAGTCCTCGGATATAATGAAGATATATGTATATGTCGTACGTGTCCGATACATTCACATACCTCCGTTCGCGAGGGTGTTATTCTTCATAAGATTGGCGTATATTGAGATACTTTAGGATCTCCTCGATATCAAATCTCGAGATCCATGTTAATTTTGATGGACTTCAAAGATGTGACCATATACTTTACTCTACAACAATTCAATTAGTTGATGAT
>RWGZ01001214.1:920115-975529 GCA_009725065.1 Utricularia reniformis | reverse complement strand
CCCTCCTCATCATCCCCGATGATATCCACTAAGTTTTCGGCGAAGTCGTACATGCCGTCATCGGGGGTGGGCTCCTCAACCGCGTATCCTAATCGCCGAGATAGCGGGATTAGGTCTTCGGGACTCTCAATAATTGCCGCAGCCGGCTCCTCATTTATCGGCCCGGGATTAGCCACCGTTGCAGCAGGTTGTGGTGGTGGAGGAGTGTCGCATCTTATTTCTCCAGTCGGGGATGCCGCTTCTTGTAAACTCGACGCCAGCTCGGCCGCGGCAGTTCGTTTGTGACTCCCCGGTGGCGCCTCGATGATAAGCTCATCATCCTCCGCAAGAAGATCACGGAGGAAATTCAGCCGATCCCCCTTTTTGTTTTGATCCCGAGAGGGAGCCATTATGTTATCTGCAAAATACGCAAGTTAAGTGAGAAACGCGAAGTCTGAATTTAAAGACAAGTTACATCAGGTTCCTAAGCGTTGATCCTATCAAAGAAGAATTATTAAATTTAGCCCCTATATGAATATATGGATGAGGTACCTAGCAGTTCTCTACTAAAATAGGGGGGGACCGGAAGGAGGTTGAAAGCAACCAAGATCGGAGCGTAAAGTAAGGTTTTCACGGTCCAGTCAGCGCCGTCAGACCTAGAGCAGTCAAGGAGCGCCTTCCTCAGAGGTCTCGGAAGGGCCGCCCGGGATTTAGGGCCGTAGGCCTCAGGAAAAAATGGTTCCCCTTCAACGGGGAACCGCCAAGGAAGACTCAAGGGAGAAAGCCTCGTATCCCCCACACCGCTGACAAAGAAGAAATGTCTCTTCCAGTCGTGGTTGGAGTGGGGTGCAGAAAAAGGAAATGGGCTCGTCTTGTGCCGCGGGCGGAAATATATACAACCCTGGGCACCAAAATTGACGACAGCACTGATATAGAATATTTGGAAGAAAAGATCTATGGTTGGAGGAATACAATTCACCTCCATAAATATTATGAAGGCGACGACAAGAGANTTAGGCGGGAATGTAGATGAGAAAATACCGGAGGACCCCGTAAAATAATCCACTGCTTCCAGATAGCGAATACATAACCATATACTTCGTTGCACCTGATCGGTGCGCTCCCGGGTGGCAAATGACGAAAATACCCCTGGCCACGTCCGGGGTCGAAATAACACAGAATATCCCAAAATACTTACAGAGACTTAATACGGGGCCCGACGAGCTAGAATACCGAGAATACCACTTGAGAATACCACCCGATCGAAATATGAAAATACCGAAAATACCAATAACCACGTCGGACGAGCCTCCCGGATAAGGATAAATATCAGAGAATACTTCCGGGTAATATCACAGTGTAAAGGATAAAGTTATAAAGAAATCATCGTTAGTGTCGCGACGAACCTCCCCAATGGCGCGACGCATCGTCGCGGTCTGACTTATTAACCGACCGATGTCGGTAAACATTGTGTGGTCATCCCGACCACGAGGCGGTAACTCTGGGTTCCGCTCCAAGTATGCCAGGGCCGGCCGACTCGACACATTGTCGCACCTCGGAATTCGGAAAGTGAGTATGTCCTTTATCAACACTAAGCCGGCCCAGCGTCCCATATCGAGCCATTCCTTGACCGTCAGCCTCGGGATGTCATGTATACTGAAGACATCGATAAAATTGGCGGTTAACCCACTCTTTCTGTTGGGTTCCGCGATCTCGAAAACGGCGGGCTCCTCCGCCGGTCTTTTTCCCTTGTCCAAGCGAGGCACCTGACTGGTCCCTCCCTCCGAGCAAGCTTCCTGGCGTGTTTCCTCCACCATCGGATCCGTCGGTTGATCCCCACTTATCTCACCCTCCTCATCATCCCCGATGATATCCACTAAGTTTTCGGCGAAGTCGTACATGCCGTCATCAGGGGTGGGCTCCTCAACCGTGTATCCTAATCGCCGAGACAACGGGATTAGGTCTTCGGGGCTCTCAGTAATTGTTGCAGCCGGATCCTCTTCTACCGGCCCGGGATTGGCCACCGCTGCAGCAGGTTGTGGTGGTGGAGGAGTGTCACATCTTATTCCTCCAGTCGGGGACGCCGATTCTCGCAGACTTGACGCCAGCTCGGCCGCGGCAGTTCGGTTCCGAGTCCCCGGTGGCGCCTCAAAAATGAGCTCATCGTCTTCCGCGAGAAGATCACGGAGGAAATTCAACCGATCCCCCTTTTTGTTTTGATCCTGAGAGGGAGCCATTATGTTATCTGCAAAATACGCAAGTTAAGTGAGAAACGCGATGTCTGAATTTAAAGACAAGTTACATCAGGTTCCTAAGCGTTGATCCTATCAAAGAAGAATTATTAAATTTAGCCCCTATATGAATATACGGATGAGGTACCTAGCAGTTCTCTACTAAAATGGGGGGGGACCGGAAGGAGGCTGAAAGCAACCAAGATCGGAGCGTAAAGTAAGGTCTTCATGGTCCAGTCAGCGCCGTCAGACCTAGAGCACTCAAGGAGCCCCATCCTCAGAGGCCGCAGAAGGGCCGTCCGAGATTTAGGGCCGTAGGCCTCAGGAAAAAATGGTTCCCCTTCAACGGGGAACCGCCAAGGAAGGCTCAAAGGAGACAACCTCGTTTCCCCCACCCCGCTGACGAAGAAGAAATGTCTCTTCCTATCGTGGTTGGAGTGGGGTGCAGAAAAAGGAAACGGGCTCGTCTTGTGCCTCGGGCGGAAATATATACAACCCTGGGCACCAAAATTGACGGCAGTACCGATATAGAATATTTGGAAGAAAAGGTCTATGGTTGGAGGAATACAATTCACCTCCATAAATATTATGAAGGCGACGACAAGAGAAATTGAACTTGGAGTTAGCTGGAAAAAATGAATTTTGATATTACCCGGGTATATTCTCTTGTATCCGTCCTTACCTGGGAGCTCGTCCGACGTGGTTATTGGTATTTTCGGTATTTTCATATTTTTATCGGATGTCATTCTCAAGTGTTATTCTCGTAATTCTGGCTCGCTGGGGCCCGCATAAAGTCTTTTTAATCATTTTGAGATGTTTCGGGTCATTTCGGCCCCTGACGGGGCCAGGGGTATTTTCATCATTTGCCACCCGGGAGTGCATCGGTCAGTTGCAATGATGTTATGTGGCCGCGTATTCGCTATCTGGAAGCAGTGGATTATTTTACGGGGTCCTCCGGTATTTTCTCATCGATATTCCCGCCTAATTCTGGATCGAGAAGCATTTCCGAAATTCTATTGCGGAATGGTATTTGTTCTAATTTAATTGGATATTATTTAAGGTGCATTGGGCTTAATCTAATGAAATTGGGCTCTTGGGCCTAAACTTGTGTTCTGGGCTACATTTCTCTATAAATAGGGGTCCTAAGGCATTGAGAAGGGATTCGGATCCTTTTCGCATCCCCAAGGCAAGATTTTCGCCCGAAATCGCTAGGCTTCGTTTTTTCAGCTACTGTTCGCGACAACTCGCACGAGTTCGCGTGACCACCCCCATCTGGTTACTATTCGCGAGAACTCGTACCAGTTCGCGTGACCACCCTCATCTGGGTCACTATTCGCGACAACTCGCACGAGTTCGTGCGGCCACCCTCATCGTACAGTGCCGGCTGCGCTCATCGTACAGTGTTCTCTGCACTCATCATACAGTGCCGGCTGCGCTCATCGTACAGTGTTCTCTGCGCTCATCGTACAGTGCCGGCTGCGCTCATCGTACAGTGTTCTCTGCGCTCATCTGGGTCACTATTCGCGACAACTCGCACGAGTTCGCGCGGCCACACTCATCGTACAGTGCCGGCTGCGCTCATCGTACAGTGTTCTCTGCCCTCATCGTACAGTGTTCTCTGTGCTCATCGTACAGTGTTCTCTGCGCTCATCGTACAGTGTTCTCTGCGTTCATCGTACAGTGCCGGCTGCGCTCATCGTACAGTGTTGGTTGCGCTGCTAGTTCAATATTTTCTACAAGTTGTCAACACTGCCGGCTTTACGAGCCTGACTGAGTGTTATCGATCATTTCACGAGCCGTTCTCTTCCGTATTGTTGATATCACATCATTGTAATTGTATTCTCCGAATATTATAGTGGAAACCAAGGTAGAGCTTTGCTCTCCCGAGGACGTAAGCCCACACATTGTGGGCCCAACCTCGTATATCGCTCGTGTCCCACAAACAATCTAATTTCGAGTAAATTATAAATTGAATGATCTAAAAATAAATACCCAAAATATTTTTAGACTAGATCANAGGAATACAATTCACCTACATAAATATTATGAAGGCGACGACAAGAGAGATTGAACTTGGAGTTAGTTGGAAAAAATGAATTTGTAGATGCGAGAGCAATTCTACAAGGAAAGGATGAAGAGGGAAGCGAATGCCACATTCTAAGTGTTCGAGAGAGACAGTATGGGTGGCGATAGGAGGCGTCAAGAGACGGTCGCTAGTTTCGGATTTATATAGCACACAGTCGGAAGTAGAAATAATATTGCTCAAGAATAGATCTCCACTTCCGAGAATGCATGCTATGAGGTTGGTTAAAGGACTTAAGAGCTTTAACCGCGGAATTTTGAGGGCCGAGGGTGTTTTCAAGATGAGCTACCCTCTCGAAAAAATGAGAATTTACAGTGGAAAGGCAAGGAGGAAACGGGGCTGAGATCGAATCGAAACTCCCCGGATTGGATGAGGAGTCCGAATGGTTCGAAGATGAGGTAGCAGAGCCCGAAGATTCGGTGCGATCGGAAGACATTGGTAAATTTAAATTCAAATTTATCTTTTTGAAATTAATTTTTACAAAGTTTTAAGTCCGAGTCGCTACCAGTGGAAGTTTCGTCGCGAATGGTACAGTACTCGCGAGTTATCGTCGCGAGTAGAACAGTGATCCTGGTTTAAGTTACATGTTTCGTCGCGACTTACGAGTTTGGTTGCGAGTGGTACAGTATTGATATCACCCTGAGAAATTTATTATTCGATGACAAATATATTTCTATATAGTGATATTCAAGTCGAGAAATGAAGCAGATCGAGATATTTTGATGATTGACATTGTTTATAACTTATCGTGGTATTTGGATCAGGATGCTTATTTACAGGATCATTGTGCCTAATTTAGAGATTAATGGGTCATTATTTATTGGACTCCATTAATGATGGGTCTAGTGAGATATAATTGAGTTGGATTAATTATCTATATAAACATGGTTAAACAAAGAAAAAAGGGGGTTTTTTCTTGAACTCTTGACCTAATGGGCTTGGATTCTTGACCTAAGGAGGAGGCCGCTATTCTTTTCTTTTTCGCCTGGGAAACCTACCACTACGGCCATCAAAACACGATCTTTTNTCACTAAATTCATAAGATATAAGCCTGTCGGTGAACATGCGTCGTAGCATCTTTCGGACGCAAGATTACGAAAATACCCTTGGAGCCACTCCGACTTGTAATTATCCGAAAATAGTCGCGTCTCCTCCGGAAACTTCCCATGCGGTCTCCAGTTGCCCAAAGCCAATAACGATATATCAGATTACAGAAAATACCACAGTTGGCGTACAGATTGTACCCGGGGGTGTCCAAATTACGAAAATACCCCCTACACCATTTCAACCCGAAATAAAATTAGAATACTGAAAATACCAGTGGGCGTACCGATTGGACCCGGTGGTGTCCAAATTACGAAAATACCCCCGACGCCATTTCAAACCGAAATAAAATTAGAATACCGAAAATACCAACGGGCACACTGATTGGTCCCGGGGGTGTGCAAATTACGAAAATACCCCCGACGCCATTTCAACCCGAAATAAAATTAGAATACCTTGGGGAACGTGCCAAAAGGTTCCCGGGGTATGCGAATTACGAAAATACCCCCGACACAATTTCAACTCGAAATAAAATTAGAATACCGAAAATACCAACGGGCACACTGATTGGGCCCGGGGGTGTCCAAATTACGAAAATACCCTTGGAGCCACTCCGACTTGTAATTATCCGAAAATAGTCGCGTCTCCTCCGGAAACTTCCCATGCGGTCTCCAGTTGCCCAAAGCCAATAACGATATATCAGATTACAGAAAATACCACAGTTGGCGTACAGATTGTACCCGGGGGTGTCCAAATTACGAAAATACCCCAGACACCATTTCAACCCGAAATAAAATTAGAATACTGAAAATACCAGTGGGCGTACCGATTAGACCCGTGGGTGTCCAAATTACGAAAATACCCCCGACACAATTTCAACCCGAAATAAAATTAGAATACCGAAAATACCAACGGGCACACTGATTGGGCCCGGGGGTGTCCAAATTACGAAAATACCCCCGACGCCATTTCAACCCGAAATAAAATTAGAATACCGAAAATACCAACGGGCACACTGATTGGGCCCGAGGGTGTCCAAATTACGAAAATACCCCGACGCCATTTCAACCCGAAATAAAATTAGAATACCTTGGGGAACGTGCCAAAAGGTTCCCGGGGTATGCGAATTACTAAAATATCCCCGGGTAATATCAATAGTCCCCTGGTTTGCAGATTCAGCTTCTGAGTCGTAAACCACTAACCTTCCTTATGTGCACGGATCCCAATGCATTTCCGGATTCTCGGAGATAAAAACCATGCAGTTCAAATTATTCATGTCGTCGATACGGCCGTTTTGACAGTAAGCACGCTGAATTCGGACACATTCGAAAATTTCTCGGAATTCCGGCCCGTAGGCCCACCCCTATAAATACCAGGCTGGAAACCTCATAACTTCATTTTCATTCGCGGATTTCCAGAGCAAGAGAGCTTTATCGCGGATACCACATACCTTGGTAAATTATCGCCAAAATTAAGCCTTTGAAACTGTCGCGAAAATCAAATACCTTTGTAGTTTTATCGCGGAAATCTCAGACTTGGAAAATTATCGCGATTACCTCACTCTGCAAAATTATCGCGGATTTACCCCCTTTTGTAACATTATCGCGGAAATTCTCTGCCATGTAAATTATCGCGAATTTCTGCCTTGTGTCTAAAAATACAGATTCGAACTTCGATTTTCAATGACGTTTGCGTTCCCGAGTGTAATCACACTTTAAGAAACAACTAATAAAAGGATTAGCAATATAAATGTCTTCCAACCTTGAATTTTATGAGCGCCTCGAGGGCTATAGAGCGATGGGCGGACGATATGAGTCTATCGTGAAGAAGTTTGAGTCGTATGACCAAAAAGCTCGGATGGGGAAAACCGCTTGTGCCTCATTGAGGTCGGAATACTACTTTCCGGACGGATTTATCATCCAACGTCCGGGGCCTCTTGGGAGAATATTAACACCGCCTCCTGGCTGGTGTACCGTGTCCCTGGAACATCTTCGAAATGGAATTCGGTTTCCTTTGCATCCTTTTATCCTGGAGATGCTAGACTTCCTCAAGATTAATTTTTTTCAACTGAACCCGAATTCCTACGGCTACATCGTAGCTTTCATCATTTTCACCTCTGCCGCAAAAATAAAGAGATCCATTGAACTCTTTTTTAGGCTTTTCCAAATTGTTCCCCATTCCTCTTAAAGGGTCCTAGGGTGTTGTTATCTACGTCTGCGGGAAAAGAACTGCCCTTTCTGCTTCACACTGTCGAAATCCAATCATGATTGGAAACGACGTTACTTTTATGTGACTTCTCGTAATTTCCAACCTAGCATTCCCGCCCTTACACTGCCTTGGCGTTTTCCTGTCGAAACTGAATTTTCATTTCCGGATTGGTGCGGTCCCATTCGTAATCCCTCGAAACTTGTAGATAGAACTATTGTCCAACAATTCCTGGGCATATTCGAAAAATTTCACACTAACTTGACCGCCGAAACTCTTTTCACCCTACCCCTCATGGTTGTTACTCGGACTGCGCAAGCTCCTCCTCATATTCCTTTCCATGTCTTAGGTACCCACGTGCTAGAANCAGCGATCGGCGAATATTGTATCTTACGCCACTCGAATTTAGATGAACAGGGGCTTGAGGGGGAGCAGGCCCGGGCTGCGGCTGATCGGATCATTCGTAACCAAAGGGAGAAATACGATAATGAAATAAATAAGTTGAAATCTGAGCATGAGAAGGCCCTCAGTGTCCAGAAAAGTGCTCACATATCTGCCATGGGGCGTCAACGGGCTGATCATCATGTACAATACTCCGAATTGACGCAACATTTGGTTAGTGAGCGCCACACAGTTAAACAACAAATGAGCGAGATTTCCCGAATCAAGGAGCAAATGGAAGAAGCGAGAGGGAAGAATTCTACGGAGATAGAAGCCCGGCGCAAAGCAGAGAGGATCGCCGAGGAGAAGAGGATCGAATGCATGAACTTAAGGGCTGAACTTGCCAAATGGCCTCGGCGTTTGAAAGCGGTCCTTAAGAAATTCACATGGGATTTCGTAGTGAAATCCCCGACATTCCACAACTTGACCTCTTACGCGGGCCTTAAGGGAAATCATTATTTCTTCAAAAAGGGGTCCCAGCAAACACAAAGAGTCTCCCAGCGTATGCTGAGCAAAGAAGAAAGGGCTCGCCTCAATCCCGCTCTAACCGGCAGTTTCGCGGAGGATTCCTTCCTTCAGAAAAAGGATACTAGTACTGATCCTTTCGGCCCTATGGAACAATTTCTTTCTGAGGACTTGGCTGCTGAATGCTACGCTGAGGATATCCCGACTGAAGCTGGGCCTTCGGCTACTTTATACTCCCGCCTTCCGGAGATTTCCTCTGATTATTATGACCAGCTGATGAGAGAGGTCATGGAGGCTGAAAGCTTTGAAGAGGAGGAGGCAGCGAGGAATCATGTTCCAGCCATGGTCGCGGAGGCTCGAGAACGTAACGAGGTAGGATTCCGCGAGTTTCAAGAGAGGAATTCTGAAACTTCTGGCGAGGGAAATCAGATCTCCAAGAAAAGGCCTACAACTGGCGGGAAGACTTTAAAGTTGGTCCAGAAAAAAGCCAAGAATTAAACTGGCTCATAGTTTTAGCTTTCCGCAATCTAATGTTTTTCCGCGACTTTTATCTTCTGAATATGAATTGTCACTGTTTCTGCTTTGCTTTATATGCTTTCCTCTACATTTTCCGCTAAGTGTCACAACGTTAATCGAATATCTCAATAACCCTTGTATGAATAACCACATCACATAATATCCTTCGGATTCTTTAAAGGGTTAGTCCGAGTTCTCTCCAGATCCGTTGATAGTCTTTAACAATAATCAGAACAATTGCTCGTAAGTGTTTGGCATCAAAAGCTGATCGAGTCCATGAAATCTTGATCACGAATGAAAATACCGATAACATATTGAATTCCAGAAAACCTGATGTTGAGCCTTACCAAGCGCCCTACACCTCTTATTTAGACTGACTTGTCCCAAACTCCTCCAAGAATAAGCGTGGGGAACCTTCACGATCCAGGTGAGAGTAGCGTCAGGTTCAGGGTACAATCCTTAGACTGACGTAAATTTTTCACTCTCACCTGAATAGATCGGTTACCTCGCGCCAGGGGGAGCCTTCACCGTCTGTGCGAAAGTAGCGTCAGGTTCAGGGTACAATCCTTAGATTGACGTAAATTTTTCACTCTCACACAAGCGGATCCAACGTCCTGGCTTTGTTGGTTTTTAGGACAATGGAGAAAATAGATTTTCCTTCACTGAACTTAATGACCATACGATACCATTCTCAACTTCGGGGTCTAGAGTAGCACCCATTAATCACATGCCTCGATTAGCGCCCAACTTAACTTCATAACTCGGGTCTCAGCAACCCACGGGCCTCATCTAGTGCCCATCACGTTCACCTTCGGGTATAAACTTGCACCCATAATCGTTCGATTTTTACTAGGCCTGACCTTTCCCGTCCTCCTCCGCAAAAGAGAGTAAACGTAGGAAACTTTCACTATCTAAATAGAAGTAGCACCAGGTTCAGGGTACAATCCTTAGACTGGCGTAAATATTTCACTCCTACTCAGATAGATCGGGTACCTCGCACCGGAGAGCCTTCGCCATCTAGACGGAAGTAGCATCAGGTTCAGGGTACAATCCTTAGACTGATGTAAATATTTCACTTCACCTGAATAGATCGGGTACCTCGCGCCAGGGGGAGCCTTCACCGTCTGTGCGAAAGTAGCGTCAGGTTCAGGGTACAATCCTTAGACTGACGTAAATTTTTCACTCTCGGACAGGCGGATCCAACGTCCTGGCTTTGTTGGTTTTTAGGACAATGGAGAAAATAGATTTTCCTTCACTGAACTTAATGACCATACGATACCATTCTCAACTTCGGGGTCTAGAGTAGCACCCATTAATCACATGCCTCGATTAGCGCCCAACTTAACTTCATAACTCGGGTCTCAACAAGCACCCACGGGCCTCATCTAGTGCCCATCACGTTCACCTTCGGGTATAAACTTGCACCCATAATCGTTCGATTTTTACTAGGCCTGACCTTTCCCGTCCTCCTCCGCAAAAGAGAGTAAACGTAGGAAACTTTCACTATCTAAATAGAAGTAGCACCAGGTTCAGGGTACAATCCTTAGACTGGCGTAAATATTTCACTCCTACTCAGATAGATCGGGTACCTCGCACCGGAGAGCCTTCGCCATCTAGACGGAAGTAGCATCAGGTTCAGGGTACAATCCTTAGACTGATGTAAATATTTCACTTCTGCCTAGATGGATCCAGTACACCGGACTAAAAGGTCCTAATGGGACAACGGAGGAGACGGATGTCTTTCCGCCTCACATACTATCACGAANACTTCATAACTCGGGTCTCAACAAGCATCCGTGGGCCTCAAGTAGCGCCCTAATTCTTCTAATGTGATCCGGTCTCAACAAGCACCCGTGGGTCTCAATTAGCGCCATCACGTTACCTTTTGGGTATAAACTTGCACATATAATAGTCTCATAATGTATCTGAGTGACCTTTCCCGTTCTCCTCCGCAAAGATAAGTAAACGTAGGAAACTTTCACTACCTAAATAGAAGTAGCGCCAGGTTCAGGGTACAATCCTTAGACTACCGTAAATATTTCACTCCTACTCAGATAGATCGGGTGCCTCGCACCGGAGAGCCTTCGCCATCTAGACGGAAGTAGCATCAGGTTTAGGGTACAATCCTTAGACTGATGTAAATATTTCACTTCTGCCTAGATGGATCCAGTACACCGGACTAAAAGGTCCTAATGGGACAACGGAGGAGACGGATGTCACTATGCTTTACACTTGCTTGCATGTTGTATCATCATCCTCGTAAATGGACCTTTCCCGCACTTTACCGAAAAGCGTTGTGGGCTCTTACTATCTAGGTAGAAGTAGCGCCAGGTTCAGGATACAATCCTTAGTCTGACGTTAATATTTCACTTTTGCCTAGACGGATTGAGTCGCTCGCGTTAAGAGGTTTTACCCACTTAACCATCGGGAGAGGCGGATGTCACTATGCTTTACACTTGTTAGCACACTCTAATATCACCAATCGGACCTTTCTCGTTCTCCTCCGCAAGAATATGTAAACGTAGGAAACCTTCGCTGCCCGAATAGGAGTAGCGCCAGGTTCAGGATACAATCCTTAGACTGGCGTAAATTTTTCACTCATACCCGGGTAGCTCGGGAGCCTCGCACCAGAGGATCCTCACTATCCAGATGGAAGTAGTGAGGTTTTCCTTGGACTAAATGGTCTTTTTAAGACCGCGGAGGAGGCGGATGTCCTCTTTTACTGCAGATTGTGACCGGCCTCCGGCGAGGGTGCGACCCTCAGCGGCGTGTCATGTCGGGCGCAAAAGCTCCCGTGTGCCACGGAGTCATGCTATAAAATAATCGGGCCCCTTGGCATATTCCAACAACATAAGTGTATAGACGATTCTGCTGCAGACAGAGACTTTTCGTTTTAAAAATGTTTTGACCCAACATTCACTTTGATGAGGTTTGAGGTTGATCGACTATGCAACAGGCGGTACATTGCACTNTTATTTCTTCAAAAAGGGGTCCCAGCAAACACAAAGAGTCTCACAGCGTATACTGAGCAAAGAAGAAAGGGCTCGCCTCAATCCCACTCTAACAGGCAGTTTCGCGGAAGATTCCTTCCTTCAAAAAAAGGATACTAGTATTGATCCTTTCGGCCCTATGGAACAATTTCTTTCTGAGGACTTGGCTGCTGAATGCTACGCTGAGGATATCCCGACTGAAGCTGGGCCTTCGGCTACTTTATACTCCCGCCTTCCGGAGATTTCCTCTGATTATTATGACCAGCTGATGAGGGAGGTCATGGAGGCTGAAAGCTTTGAAGAGGAGGAGGCAGCGAGGAATCCTGTTCCAGCCATGGTCGCGGAGGCTCGAGAACGTAACGAGGTAGGATTCCGCGAGTTTCAAGAGAGGAATTCTGAAACTTCTGGCGAGGGAAATCAGATCTCCAAGAAAAGGCCTACAACTTGCGGGAAGACTTTAAAGTTGGTCCAGAAAAAAGCCAAGAAATTAAACTGGCTCATAGTTTTAGCTTTCCGCAATCTAATGTTTTTCCGCGACGTTTATCTTCTGAATATGAATTGTCACTGTTTCTGCTTTGCTTTATATGCTTTCCTCTACATTTTCCGCTAAGTGTCACAACGTTAATCGAATATCTCAATAACCCTTGTATGAATAACCACATCACATAATATCCTTCGGATTCTTTAAAGGGTTAGTCCGAGTTCTCTCCAGATCCGTTGATAGTCTTTATCAATAATCAGAACAATTGCTCGTAAGTGTTTGGCATCAAAAGCTGATCGAGTCCATGAAATCTTGGTCACGAATGAAAATACCGATAACATATTGAATTCCAGAAAACCTGATGTTGAGCCTTACCAAGCGCCCTACACCTCTTATTTAGACCGACTTGTCCCAAACTCCTCCAAGAATAAGCGTGGGGAACCTTCACGATCCAGGTGAAAGTAGCGTTAGGTTCATGGTACAATCCTTAGACTGACGTAAATTTTTCACTCTCACCTGAATAGATCGGGTACCTCGCGCCAGGGGGAGCCTTCACCGTCTGTGCGAAAGTAGCGTCAGGTTCAGGGTACAATCCTTAGACTGACGTAAATTTTTCACTCTCGCACAGGCGGATCCAACGTCCTGGCTTTGTTGGTTTTTAGGACAATGGAGAAAATAGATTTTCCTTCACTGAACTTAATGACCATACGATACCATTCTCAACTTCGGGGTCTAGAGTAGCACCCATTAATCGCATGCCTCGATTAGCGCCCAACTTAACTTCATAACTCGGGTCTCAACAAGCACCCACGGGCCTCATCTAGTGCCCATCACGTTCACCTTCGGGTATAAACTTTCACCCATAATCGTTCGATTTTTACTAGGCCTGACCTTTCCCGTCCTCCTCCGCAAAAGAAAGTAAACGTAGGAAACCTTCACTGCCCGAATAGAAGTAGCACTAGGTTCAGTATACAATCCTTAGACTAGCGTAAATATTTCACTCCTATTCGGGCGGCTCAGGTGCCTCGCACTAGAGGACCTTCACTGTCTAGTCGGAAGTAGCATCAGGTTCAGGGTACAATCCTTAGTATGACGTAAATTTTTCACTTCCGTTTAGACAGATCCAATACCCTAGACCCAAAGATCCCTCTGGGACAAACGGAGGAGACGTATGTCTTTCCGCCTCACATACTATCACGAAACGCAACAATTACATGTATCTCATCTGGACCTTTCCCGTTCTCCTCCGCAAAGGTAAGTAAACGTAGGAAACTTTCACTACCTAAATAGAAGTAGCGCCAGGTTCAGGGTACAATCCTTAGACTAGCGTAAATATTTCACTCCTACTCAGATAGATCGGGTGCCTCGCACCGGAGAGGCTTCGCCATCTAGACTGAAGTAGCATCAGGTTCAGGGTACAATTCTTAGACTGATGTAAATATTTCACTTCTGCCTAGATGGATCCAGTACACCGGACTAAAAGGTCCTAATGGGACAACGGAGAAGACGGATGTCACTATACTTTACACTTGCTTGCATGCTGTATCATCATCCTCGTAAATGGACCTTTCCCGCACTTTACCGAAAAGCGTTGTGGGCTCTCACTATCTAAATAGAAGTAGCGCCAGGTTCAGGGTACAATCCTTAGACTGGCGTAAATATTTCACTCCTACTCAGATAGATCGGGTGCCTCGCACCGGAGAGCCTTCGCCATCTAGACGGAAGTAGCATCAGGTTCAGGGTACAATTCTTAGACTGATGTAAATATTTCACTCCTATTCGGGCGGCTCAGGTGCCTCGCACTAGAGGACCTTCACTGTCTAGTCGGAAGTAGCATCAGGTTCAGGGTACAATCCTTAGTATGACGTAAATATTTCACTCCTACTCAGATAGATCGGGTGCCTCGCACCGGAGAGCCTTCGCCATCTAGACGGAAGTAGCATCAGGTTCAGGGTACAATTCTTAGACTGATGTAAATTTTTCACTTCTGCCTAGATGGATCCAGTACACCGGACTAAAAGGTCCTAATGGGACAACGGAGGAGACGGATGTCACTATGCTTTACACTTGCTTGCATGCTGTATCATCATCCTCGTAAATGGACCTTTCCCGCACTTTACCGAAAAGCGTTGTGGGCTCTCACTATCTAGGTGGAAGTAGCGCCAGGTTCAGGGTACAATCCTTAGTCTGACGTAAATATTTCACTTCCGCCTAGACGGATTGAGTCCCTCGCGTTAAGAGGTTTTACCCACTTAACCATCGGGAGAGGCGGATGTCACTATGCTTTACACTTGCTAGCACACTCTACTATCACCAATCGGACCTTTCTCGTTCTCCTCCGCAAGAGTATGTAAACGTAGGAAACCTTCGCTGCCCGAATAGGAGTAGCGCCAGGTTTAGGGTACAATCCTTAGACTGGCGTAAATTTTTCACTCATACCCGGGTAGCTCGGGAGCCTCGCACCAGAGGATCCTCACTATCCAGATAGAAGTAGTGAGGTTTTCCTTGGACTAAATGGTCTTTTTAAGACCGCGGAGGAGGCGGATGTCCTCTTTTACTGCGGATTGTGACCGGCCTCCGGCGAGGGTGCGACCCTCGACGGCGTGTCATGGAGGAGTCGGGCGCAAAAGCTCCCGTGTGCCACGGAGTCATGCTATAAAATAATCAGGCCCCTTGGCATATTCCAACAACATAAGTGTATAGACGATTCTGCTGCAGACAGAGACTTTTCGTTTTAAAAATGTTTTGACCCAACATCCAGTTTGATGAGGTTTGAGGTTGATCGACTATGCAACAGGCGGTACATTGCACTTCTAATCTACCCTACGTTATTTAATTTTTCATCCTCCATCAAACTAAAGTGCAATGAACCTAACTCCCATCTTACCAGTCCCCTAGCCGATTGACCTCATATCTTCAAAAAGGATGTAAAAAATTCAGAATATGATAAAAATGAGGGGAATATATATTTTAAAAAGATTGAAAAGTCACGTCTATACATAATACTTGCGCAAATTGGAAATATGCCAAGTCCGTGGCAGCTCCTCTCCGCTCATATTCGCAATCTTATACGTTCCTTCTCTAACCACCGCCGTTACCTGGTACGGACCTTCCCACTTTCGATCCAACTTACCAACATGTTTTGATACTTCAACTCTTTTTAGGACCAAGTCCCCAGCCATCAATAACACTGGACGAACATCTTTATCGTGTCTTTTAACCATTCTCTTCTTACATACTTCCATCCGAATAGCCGCTCTTTCTCTAAGGTCATCGATGCAACTAAGATCCAACTTTCGCATATCTTCATTTAATACCTCATCGTAAGCAATAACTCTCTCGTATAAAATAGTTACTTCTGCCGGGGAAACGGCTTCGGAGCCATACACTAATGAAAAAGGACTGAATCCTATGGTAGATCTCGGTGACGTTCGATATGCCCACATTACGTTGTGCAACTCATCCACCCATGACGCTTTGGACTGGTCTATCCTTGTCTTTATTTGCTCTAAGATAATGCGATTAATAACCTCTGTAAGCCCATTCGTCTCCGGATGGGCAACAGATGTAAACCGTTGTTGAATTCCGTAGCACTCACACCATTCATTTACACGCTTACCCAAGAATTGTGTACCATTATCTGATACCAGAATCCTGGGAATTCCGAATCGGCAAATAATATATCTCCAAAGAAAACTTATGACTTCTTGTTCCCGAACTCGGGATACTGCTTCGACCTCTACCCACTTAGAAAAGTGTTCTACAGCCACAATACATAATTTCTTTTGGCTAGGCGCAGTTGGGAAAGGGCCAAGAATGTCGATGCCCCATGTATCAAAAGGACATGTGGTGGGTAAAGGTTCATAGTCGCTCTCGGCACATGATGTACGTTCGAATGGAACTGGCAAGCAGAACAAGTTCGAACTAAATTCACACAATCTTTTACTAATGTTGGCCAAAAATACCCGGCTCTCTTGACTTTCAACGCCAAAGATCGACCTGCCGAATGATCCCCACAGTCCCGAGAGTGAACTTCTTCCATAACGGCTTTTGCTTGCACTGGGGACAAGCATCGAAAATATGGTCCTCCAAAATTCTTTTTATACAATTTCTCGTCTATATAGACAAAGTTGGTGGCTCTTTGCATAGTTCTTCGGGCTTCGCCTTCATCTGCAGGCAATTCTCTCTTAACCAAATAATTGACAATCACATCCTTCCAAGAGGGCTCATCTGTTACTGCATCTAATAAAAACCATGTATCGTTTGAAAGTTCCAAGCTTGCGACTTCGGCGGTCTGTCTCTCTGCCATACTGATAGACGGCTGATAATGGATCATAGTCATTATTTTTGATTCATCTGAGAGTTCTAAAATCATTGCTGACTTTGCAAGACCGTCAGCACGGGTGTTCTCCTCTCTCGGGATATACGTGAGAACGAATGTCTTAAGGTTTTTTACCACCTCTTTCAACTTATCCAAATACAGCCACATATGCTCGTCTTTGGTGATAAAGGTATCCGCAAATTGGTTCACCACTAACTGCGAATCGGAGTGAGCATGCAAACGAACAATCCCAATTTCGACTGCTAAGCTGATACCAAATATAAGGGCTTCGTACTCGGCGACGTTGTTTGTTGCAGAGAAGCGCAATTTTACAGCATATTCATGCTCTTCGCCAGATTTTCTTTCCTTGAAATAAATGCCAATGCCGGCTCGTCCGGCAGAAACTGATTCATCCACAAATACATCCCAGTATTCCTCATTACCCAATTCTTCTGACCGGGTCATTTCTACTATGAAATCCACTAAAACCTGGGACTTTAAAGCTCGTCTCGAGATATATTCAATTTGGTATTGTCCCAACTCAATATTCCATTTAGCTAACCTGCCAGACGCATCAACTTTTGATAATACACTCCTGATAGGTTGGTCTGTCAATACAGCTATATGATGACCTTGAAAATAATGTCTTAATTTCCGGGAGGCGACTATCAAGGCTAAGACGAATTTCTCTAAATCTGTATAGCGAGATTCCGCTCCTTGCAATTTCTTGCTAACATAATACACTGGCCTGTGTTCTTTGTCGCTAAGTCTGACTAAGGCGGCACTCACTGCCTCTTTTGATACAGCTAAATATAAGCCTAGTGGCTCCCCAGGAGATGGGGGAGACATAAATGGTGGCTTACTCAGATAATCCTTCAGACACTCGAAAGCCGTACTACATTCATCATCCCAATCCAGGAGATTTGTTTTACGCAATACTCGGAAAAATGGCAAGCTTCTCTCTGCAGATCGTGAAATAAACCGATTTAGTGATGCTAAACGCCCCGTTAATCTTTGAACTTCTCGGATAGTGGTAGGGGGCGTCATTTGTTGGATAGCTGTGATCTTATCAGGATTTATCTCGATTCCTCTTTCAGATACCATAAAACCAAGGAATTTCCCTCCTTTAACACAAAATGCACATTTAAGTGGATTCAATTTCATATGATATTTCCTTAGTAAATTAAAACAATCGCTTAAATATCGGATATGATTGTCGCCTTGTCGACTTTTAATCAATATATCATCGATGTATACTTCCAAACATTTTCCGATCATATCCTTAAACATTGATTTCATCAATCGCTGATATGTGGCCCCTGCGTTCTTTAAACCAAATGGCATAACTTTATAACAAAAAATGCCTTTATTTGTCATAAAAGATGTAAATAACTTGTCCTCATGATGCATAAAAATTTGGTTATAGCCCTTAAATGCGTCTAACATACTAAGAAATTCAAAACCACAGGCCGCATCCACCATCATGTCAATGGCCGGTAATGGATACGGATCCTTTGGACAGGCTTTATTCAAATCGGTGAAATCAATGCAAACTCTCCAGCCACCATTCGATTTTGGGACCACCACTGGATTCGCGACCCAATCAGAGTATCTCACATGCTCTATGAATCCCGCCTGCAACAAACTCTCGATTTCCTCGTCGATAGCCTTTTCTTTTTCCGGGGAGAATTTTCGCTTTTTCTGATGAACTGGTCGCACATACGGGTTAACATTGAGTTTATGCGAACAAACTTGGGGATCTACCCCAACATAATCCTGATAAGACCAAGAAAAAATATCTAAATTATTTCGTAAAAAAGAAATTACCTCTCTTTCAAACTCTGGAGGCATCTCTGAACCAATCACAACTGTCTTTTCTGAATTATCAGAGAACAAAGGCACTGTTTTAATCCCCACAGGTTCCATCTTCATATCACTTTCTCGATACTTCTTAGAAGATACCACATTAGTAAAATCGTCGCGCTCATCTGAAATAAGCTCTACCATACACATAGCCTTCTTTGAATTAGAACCTTCCATACCGCTACGACACATAATATTATAGCACGAACGTGCCAACTCTTGATTTCCCCTCATCTTGCCAATTCCCGAGGGTGTTGGAAACTTCATCATCAGATGGGGCTGAGAAACAATTGCCCCGAACAAACTTAGCGCACTTCTTCCCAAAATAGCATTATAGGGGAGGATAGGGAGATCAACTATCACGAATTCCACCAAAAGTGTCCTCGAGATTTGAGGGTCTCCCAAAGTGACCGGGAGAGAAAGTGACCCTTCGGGCGCAACAATACTATTATTAAAACCAACCAATTTGGTTTGAACCGGCTGTAGCTTAGTAGTCCCCTTCAAAGACATCTGCTCAAATGCTGCCAGTGTGAGAATATTTGTAGCAGCTCCAGTATCAACTAAAACTCGAGACACATGATGATTTGCAATAACAGGGGAGATAACAAGAGCATCATCCTGTGGCGAGAAGATGTCAGCCAAATCCTCCGGCCCGAAAGATATAGGCATTTTCTCCAAATCGGAGAATTGGACCAGATTAACTTCCATGAAGCGTCCTTTTTGCTCTAACTCCCGATGGGATCGCTTCCTCGCACGGTTCGAATCTCCAACGCTCCTTCCTCCGGCGATAGTCATAATATTTGGGTCAAGATTACCCCACATGGGTTCTACTTCTTCAATATTCAGAATGGGCTGACCCGGGTTCGGGCCAGCAGGAGGGGGCGGTTGTTGCTGATTTCTTTGTGCAGGTTGATTACCTTCCCGACGATTACCCTGCTGATTTCGTTGCTAATTGTTCCTACCGCGACCACGATAATTCTCTCTTCTCGCATCTCTGTGGTTCTGCCGACCGCCATTAAAGTTTCCTCGCTGGCCACCCCTAGGGTAATGGCCACGATATCCTCCATATCCACGCCCTCTTGTATCGGGTCTTGGAAAATCAATCTTGGGAAAATTCTCTGCCTTCCCTTGCTGGATATTCAAACTTACTTTCCCCGGTTCGAGTTCGGGCATTCTTTCAACAGTATTTATCAGCTCATCCAGTTGGCCAAGCTCTAGTAATCTTTCAACTTCGGACATCAGGTCTCGACAGTCGTTGGTAGCGTGTCCAAAACTCCGATGAAAACGGCAAAATATCTGAGACTCGTGAGTCCCCGGTGTCGGTGCTTGCAATGGAGGAGGGTACTTGAGGGATCCACCTTTCTTTTCTTCAATAATAGCGAAGATTTCCTCATAACTATATGCTGGGATAGTCCTTATCCTCGGTTTTGATAATGCGACAATCTTGTCCTTCGCTCGATTCACAGCAACATTCTGCGATCCATAAGTACGAACTTCAATCACCCCATGATCGTGTAATCCTTCATCTTCTCGAATGTACTGTGTGCACCGTAATGCAAGCTCCTCCATGTTTTCTGGTGGATCCCTATTTAAAGAGTTACACAAAGGATGACCGGCCAAAATTAGCGGCAGTACCCCAACTTTCTCGCTGACAGTAATTCGGGGAATCTTCCTACATTCCGCCTCAAAACGAGTTACAAAACTCAACAATCTTTCTGACGAATCATATCGCAATGCAGTCAAAGATGTAATAGACTTCACTGGTGTATTAAAGGGCGCAAACGCCGAATAGAATTGATCCTTGAAGTCCTGGTATGAAACAATAGAAAACCTCGGCAATCGATTGAACCACCGAAGAGCTGACTCTTTTAAGGATGCAGCGAAAATGAAACACATGGCGGCATCAGTGAAATTCATCAAACTGACATGAATTTCTAGGTTCGAAGTATGAGCATGGGGGTCAGTCGATCCCCGATATTGTGGAAGATCCTTCGGCATCTCGATGTACTCAGATCTTGTAGCATTAATGATCGCCATGGAAAATGGGGATAAGGTGTTCGAAGTATTCCATGGACTTTGTAAAACTTCCAATGACGGCAAAATCTTTCCTCTACCATGGTAGGGCTCAATTGCCCTTTCTTGCCCAACGTAATCACCCTCGTAAGCCGAGGTGTGGTGAGTATCACGAGTATGTTCGCCGTACACTCGTCTCCTCTCATATCCGAGGCCGAGGTTGGCCTCCAACTGATTCATCCGAGCGTCATTTTGTTCAATCNGTTACCTGGTATGGACCTTCCCACTTTCGATCCAACTTACCAACATGTTTTGATACTTCAACTCTTTTTAGGACCAAGTCCCCAGCCATCAATAACACTGGACGAACATCTTTGTCGTGTCTTTTAACCATTCTCTTCTTACATACTTCCATCCGAATAGCCGCTCTTTCTCTAAGGTCATCGATGCAACTAAGATCCAACTTTCGCATATCTTCATTTAATACCTCATCGTAAGCAATAACTCTCTCGGATAAAATAGTTACTTCTGCCGGGGAAACGGCTTCGGAGCCATACACTAATGAAAAAGGACTGAATCCTGTGGTAGATCTCGGTGACGTTCGATATGCCCACATTACGTTGTGCAACTCATCCACCCATGACGCTTTGGACTGGTCTATTCTTGTCTTTAGTTGCTGTAAGATAATGCGATTAATAACCTCTGTAAGCCTATTCGTCTACGGATGGGCAACAGATGTAAACCGTTGTTGAATTCCGTAGCACTCACACCATTCCTTTACACGCTTACCCGAGAATTGTGTACCGTTATCTGATACCAGAATCCTGGGAATTCCGAATCGGCAAATAATATATCTCCAAAGAAAACTTATGACTTCTTGTTCCCGAACTCGGGATACTGCTTCGACCTCTACCCACTTAGAAAAGTGTTCTACAGCCACAATACAGAATTTATTTTGGCTAGGCGCAGTTGGGAAAGGGCCAAGAATGTCGATGCCCCATGTATCAAAAGGACATGTGGTGGGTAAAGGTTTCATAGTCGCTCTCGGCACATGATGTACGTTCGAATGGAACTGGCAAGCAGAACAAGTTCGAACTAAATTCACACAATCTTTTACTAATGTTGGCCAAAAATACCCGGCTCTCTTGACTTTCAACGCCAAAGATCGACCTGCCGAATGATCCCCACAGTCCCCAGAGTGAACTTCTTCCATAACGGCTTTTGCTTGCACTGGGGACAAGCATCGAAGATATGATCCTCCGAAATTCTTTTTATACAATTTCTCGTCTATATAGACAAAGTTGGTGGCTCTTTGCATAGTCCATCAGGCTTCGCCTTCATCTGCAGGAAATTCTCTCTTAACCAAATAATTGACAATCACATCCTTCGAAGAGGGCTCATCTGTTACTGCATCCAATAAAAACCATGTATCGTTTGAAAGTTCCAAGCTTGCGACTTCGGCGGTCTGTCTCTCTGCCATACTGATAGACGGCTGATAATGGATCATAGTCATTATTTTTTATTCATCTGAGAGTTCTAAAATCGTTGCTGACTTTGCAAGACCATCAGAACCGGTGTTTTCCTCTCTCGGGATATATGTGAGAACGAATGTCTTAAGGTTTTTTACCACCTCTTTCAACTTATCCAAATACAGCCACATATGCTCGTCTTTGGTGATAAAGGTATCCGCAAATTGGTTCACCACTAACTGCGAATCGGAGTGAGCATGCAAACGAACAATCCCAATTTCGACTGCTAAGCTGATACCAAATATAAGGGCTTCGTACTCGGCGACGTT
The DNA here is from genome assembly GCA_009725065.1 of Utricularia reniformis. Lineage (NCBI taxonomy): Eukaryota > Viridiplantae > Streptophyta > Magnoliopsida > Lamiales > Lentibulariaceae > Utricularia > Utricularia reniformis. Next base: position 953,099 of record RWGZ01001214.1, on the reverse strand, counting down.
GTTAGTTGCAGAGAAGCGCAATTTTACAGCATATTCATGCTCTTCGCCAGATTTTCTTTCCTTGAAATAAATGCCACTGCCGGCTTGTCCGGCAGAAACTGATCCATCCACAAATACATCCCAGTATTCCTCTTTACCCAATTCTTCTGACCGGGTCATTTCTACTATGAAATCCACTAAAACCTGGGACTTTAAAGCTCGTCTCGAGATATATTCAATTTGGTATTGTCCCAACTCAATATTCCATTTAGCTAACCTGCCAGACGCATCAACTTTTGATAATACACTCCTGATAGGTTGGTCTGTCAATACAGCTATATGATGACCTTGAAAATAATGTCTTAATTTCCGGGAGGCGACTATCAGGGCTAAGACGAATTTCTCTAAATCTGTATAGCGAGATTCCGCACCTTGCAATTTCTTGCTAACATAATACACTGGNAGAGGCCTATATTTATAGAAAATTTGAGCCCATCAACTCACTTGTGGACTCAAAGCCCACTCTTGTACAATCTGGCCTGATTCGACCCAACTTCTACGAAAAAACCCGATCTCACTCCAGATATAAATCGTAATGTTTCCGATTATCCGGGACACTTCTAGATCGACACGTTGCCCGTGAACAGAGGCAAGGCATACTCCGCATAAGTCAATTCTCACTAAATTCATAAGATATAAGCCTGTCGGTGAACATGCGTCGTAGCATCTTTCGGACGCAAGATTACGAAAATACCCTTGGAGCCACTCCGACTCGTAATTATCCAAAAATAGTCGCGTCTCCTCCTGAAAATTCCCATGCGGTCTCCAGGTGCCCAAAACCAATAACGATATATAAGATTACAGAAAATACCACAGTTGGCGTACCGATTGGACCAGGGGGTGTCCAAATTATGAAAATACCCCCGACTCCATTTCAACCCGAAATAAAAGTAGAATACCGAAAATACCAGCGGGCACACCAATTGGACCCGGGGGTGTCCAAATTACGAAAATACCCCCGACTCCATTTCAACCCGAAATAAAAGTAGAATACCTTGGGGAACGTGCCAAAAGGTTCCCGGGGTATGCGAATTACTAAAATATCCCCGGGTAATATCAAGTGTATTTATAGGGGCGAAATCCCGAGTCGGAAAATTCCAAAATTTTCACCCGTGCTCAGAATCTGACGTACTTAGTGTCAAAACGATCGTATTGACGAGAGAATTTCAACCATGCTAAGGATTTCTTTGGCGGGGCTCCAGAATGATAATCGGCTTTCGAGACGAGCTGTTGATATATGGTTTACGACTCAGAATCTGAATCTGCATCTGAAAACCAGGGGACTAATGATATTACCCGGGTATATTCTCTTGTATTTATCCTTACCCGGGGGGCTCGTCCGACGTGGTTATATAGTATTTTCGGTATTCTCATATTTTATCACAAGGCATTCTTAGGTGGTATTCTCTCAATTCAGGCTCGCTGGGCCCCATTTAAAGTTTCTGTAAGCATTTTCAGATGTTTCGCGTCATCTCGACCCCAGACGGGGCCATGGGTATTTTCTTAATTTGCCACCCGTGAGCACACCGGTATGTTGCAACGATGTTATGTGGCTGCGTATTCACTGCTTGGAGGCAAAGAACTAATTTACGAGGTTTTCCGGTATTTCCTCATCTATTTCCGACTAATATCTTGACTGGGATTGGTTCCCGAAACATCGGTATCAGCATGGCATTTCTTATATTTTAATTGGAGGTTATATAAGTGTTTTGGGCTAAGTGAAGTAAACTGGGCTTATGGGCTCAAGTAAGTGAAGTTGGGCTCGATTCCTCTATAAATACGAGCCAGTGCCTTTGAACGGGTTCAGACAGTTATCACGTTTCCCAAGGCAAGACATCATTTTCCTGCACTGTAGACTCGCGACTTATCGCACGTAGTCGCGAGTTATTGGCTCTGCACTATTCATTTCGCGAGTTATTGATTCTGCACTATTCCAGTCGCGAGTTATTGGTTCAGCACTATTACAGTCGCGAGTTATTGGTTCTGCACTATTCCAGTCGCTACTTATTGTTCCACCCTGACTCTTGCGACTTGCTGCACTTATTCCATTCGCGACTTGGTTCTGATACAGTGACTCTCACGACTTGTTGCTGATACAGTGTATCCTGCGTGTTGCTGACCACAACTCGCGGCTGCCAGCCTTTCGAGAACAACTGAGTGATTTCGATCGTTTTTCGAGCCGTTTTTGCCCGTGTTATTATTATCTCCTCATTGTACTTGTATCCTTTGATTATTATAGTGGAAACCAAGGTAGAGCTTCGCTCTCCCGAGGACGTAAGCCCACACATTGTGGGAACAACCTCGTATATCGCTCGTGTCCTCACAACAATTAAATTTCGAGTAATTAAAAATTGACTGATCTAAAATCAAACGTTCCAAAATATTTTTAGACTAGATCACACTTGGTTTACCAAATTTACAATGTGATTTGTACGAATATCATTTGGGTCATTTTTCACATAGTTCCATATGTTCTAGGTGTAATGATTTTGATTTCAATTAAACAAAAATTCATGTTATTAAAACACGAATACATGTTGTTAGATCATAGAATAACTTGGTTAAACCATGATTTATGTGACTAAACTATAGCTTAAATGCTATGATATGAAGTCATGTTGTTATGACTTGCACTATCATTTCGTTTTCGAACTTAAACTTTTTGTATATACAGCAAGTTTTCGTGATGTTACCCCTTATTTACTTTGAATAAACTTGGTTTTACAAAATTTACAATGTGATTTGTACGAATATAATTTGGGTCATTTTTCACATAGTTCCATATGTTCTAAGTGTTATGATTTTGATTTAAATTAAACTAAAATTCATGTTGTTAAAACACGAATACATGTTGTTAAATCATAGAATAACTTGGTTATTCCATAATTTATGTGATTAAACTATAGTTCAAATGCTATGACATGAAGTCATGTTGTTATGACTTGCACGATCATTCCGTTTTCGAACTTACTTTTTTAGTATATACAACAAGTATTCGTGATTTTATCCCATATTTACTTTGAATACACTTGGTTTTACCAAATTTACAATGTGATTTGTATGAATATCATTTGGCTCATTTTTCACATAGTTCCACATGTTCTAGGTGTGATGATTTTGATTTCAATTCAACTCGAATTCATGTTGTTAGATCAAGGAAAAACATGGCCATACCTTGATTTATGTGATTTAACTATAGTTTAAATGCTATGACATGAAGTCATGTTGTTATAACTTGCACGATCATTCCGTTTTCGAACTTACTTTTTTGGTATATACAACAAGTATTCGTGATTTTACCCCGTAATTACTTTGAATACACTTGGTTTTACCAAATTTACAATGTAATTTGTACGAATATCATTTGGGTCATTTTTCACATAGTTCCACATGTTCTACGTGTGATGATTTTGATTTCAATTAAACTTGAATTCATGTGGTTAGAACATAGAATAACTAGGTTATACCATGATTTATGTGATTTAACTATAGTTTAAATTATTTGACATGAAGTCATGTTGTTATGACTTGCACGATCATTCCGTTTTCGAACTCAATTTTTTTGTATATACAACAACTATTCTAGATTTTACCCTTATTTACTTTGAATACACTTGGTCTAACCGAATTTACAATGTAATTTATATGAATATCATTTGGCTCATTTTTCACATAGTTCCACATGTTCTAGTTGTGATGATTTTGATTACAATTAAACTTTAATTTATGTTGTTAAAACATGAATACATGTATTTAGATCAAAGAAATACTTGGTTATACCATGATTTATGTGATTTAACTATAGTTTAATTGCTATGACATGAAGTCATGTTATTATGACTTGCACGATCATTTCGTTTTCTAACTTAATTTTTTTTTATATACAACATGTATTCGTGATGTTACCCCTTGTTTACTTTGAATACACTTGGTTTTACCAAATTTACAATGTGATCTGTACGAATATCATTTGGGTAATTTTTCACATAGTTCCATATGTTCTAGGTGTGATGATTTTGATTTCAATTAAACTAAAATTCATGTTGTTAAAACACGAATACATGTTGTTAGATCATAGAATAACTTGGTCATACCATGATTTATGTGATTAAACTATAGTTTAAATGCTATGACATGAAGTCATGTTGTTATGACTTGCACGGTCATTCCGTTTTCGAACTTACTTTTTTTGTATATACAACAAGTATTCGTGATTTTACCCTTTATTTACTTTGAATACACTTGGTTTTACCAAATTTACAATGTGATTTGTATGAATATCATTTGGCTCATTTTTCACATAGTTCTTGTAACCACCCTAATTTGGGCCTAGTAGTTTTGTTAAAACATGATAATTAAAACGAAAACATTCGAATGCAAATTTAAAACATAGTTCGAATCATGAAAGTACGGCAGCATAATTTAGAGTATTCCAAATCATGTGTCGGGTAATTAATACCACCGCGGCATAATGAAAGTACGGCAGCATAAAGTACGGCAGCATAGTTAATACCACCGCGGCTAATTCCAAATCATGTGTCGGGTAGTTTAACTCGTGTATCTTCAATTGACGGGATGCATATGCTATAACTTTCCCCCCTTGCATCAGTATACACCCGAGTCCTTATTTCGATGCGTCGCTGTATACCGTGAAATCCTGCACTGGTGTGGGTAATAGTAGTATTGGAGTAGATGTTAATTTCGTTTTGAGACATTCAAAACTCTCTTCGCATTTCTCATCCCACGTATACCTCGTTTCCTTTCGGGTCAAATTNCATGTCATCCGTTACATTCTATGCCCATCCCTTCCTATGGTCGGTTGTCCTCCTACGAGTTTCCTAGACTCTTCTACGTAGGATCGCACCGTTACCGGTTTAGTAACGATGTTACTCTCTGATACCATTTGTAACGACCCTAATTTGGGCCTAGTAGTTTTGTTAAAACATGATAATTAAAACATGATAATTAAAACATTCGAATGCAAATTTAAAACATAGTTCGAAACATGAAAGTACGACAGCATAATTTAGTGTATTCTCCAAAGGACTGGACTCTATCACCGGACAATCGACGACCTCCTTCCCCGGTCCCTATCAAATCTCGTCTGCGTCACCTACAAAATCTGTAAAGCGGTCACAATCTATTAAAGGAAACTTCACACAAACTACGCATTATATTTTCACTTCTTAGTTACACCGTACACGCACACGTGAATCATTCTACTTAACCATTTCCTTATTTCCCTCTTATTTTACCCTTATCATTCCCATCATTCATTAACTTTACTGTTGTCGAGATTAACATGCTCGGTGCATGTCCCGCCCAAGCCAAACGTTAGCTGTTGGATGACTCGACGGGCCATATGCTTCCCTTCCCCGGGTGGGTACTTAGGCGCTACCCCCATTTTTCCACCCGGATCCGTTCTGCCCTCTTCGTACGTATCTTTTCCTCTTTGGAACTTATCGTTCCCTTCATCAGGCATGCCCTTCCTTTGGTGAATCGTGTACCAGGCACGATGCCGGGTTCGGTCGGACGGTCCATCCTTCCTCACCCCGAGTCCTATTATCATTTATCTCGTTCATTCGTATCCTTTCTTCCTTCTTTATTAACCTAATCCCATTCCCTAAGTCTGAACCTTCCCTTACTATATTGTGTTCACTCCGCTTACCGTTTGCTTTAGCCTGTTATAATCTTCCCGAGCTTTCCCTGCATTTCGTAACAGGTCTTAGTTATTCGAATTCTGACGTTATTATCTTATTGTTAACTATGTGATTACCGTAGACCTTACGTGTCCATTTTTCTCCCACGATCCGACTTCGGGATGGAACGAAAACACTCGAACTTAGTATTTCCGCGACAATTCCACCTGTGCCCTGAAATCCGCGATAATAATACACTGGGATCAAAATGCGCGATAATTTTGCACTGGGGATGAAATCCGCGATAATTTATGCCTTACTGGAAATCCGCGATAATTTTACTCTTCGACAATTTTGCCTTTCAAATTTCCGCGACAACTTTGCCCTTCGTACTTTTTCGCGATAATTTTTTCCCTTCAAGATTTTCGCGACAATTTCCTTCTTCGCGTCAATTTTCGAATTTTCGTGTCTTAATGATGATTAACTCGTTTTTGGGCCTCTTCACCCCTATTTATAGACATCCTAACTTTTCTAATTCACACTTTAACCACTCCTTCCTTTGCTTTTGACCCCCTTTTTTTCTTTTTCCTTACTTTTCTATTTTTTGTTTCCTTTTACGTTCTTTCGTTCCAGTATTCCTCATTATCTCTCGTCTAGACTTTACCGCTACGTTCCCTACTATTTGTTTCATTGTACCTTTTTCTCGGCTATTACATCCTTCCCACTCATTTTGAGTTTCATCCCGAAACTCGTGCGAACCAATCTTCCATTAACTCTGGCGCTCATTGTCTGATTTCTCGTTCCGCTTCCAATGTGGCTTCCCTCTCTCCTTGATCGGACCATTGTACTTTCACCATGGGGATTTGTTTGTTTCTGAGCCTTCTTTCCTCTCTGCCTAATATCTTTTCTGGGACTTCCTCGTACGTTAGTTCCAGAGTTATCTCTATGGGTTCCCCCACACATTCTTGGATCCTTTCAGTCACCCTCCTCCTCAGTTGGGATACATGGAACACGTTGTGTATCCCCCCCGTTTCCTCCGGAAGCTTCAGCAGATGTGCTAGGTTTCCGATCCTTCGTTCCACCTCATATGGTCCGATATACCGGGGGCTCAGCTTCCCTGTCCTTGTGGTCCTTAGCATCCCCTTCATAGGTGACACCTTTAGGTATGGGTGATCCCCAACTTTTAACTCTAAGGGTCTCCTTTTTGTGTCTGCCTAACTTTTGTATCGGTCCTGTGCCGCCTTAATTTTCTTTCGTACCACGGCTACCTTTTCAATGGTGACTTCCACTAATTCTGTCCCCGTGGTCGTTCTCTCTCCCACCTCATCCCAACATAGCGGTGTACGACACTTCCTCAGGTACAATGCCTCATATGGTGCCATACCAATGTTGCTCTGAAAGCTGTTGTACGCAAATTCCACTAGCGGTAGGAAATCCACCCAACCTCCCTTAAACTCCAGTACACATGCCCGTAACATATCCTCCATAATTTGGTTGGTTCTCTCGGTCTGACCATCCGTCTGTGGGTGATAGGCTGTGCTCATGCATAACTGAGTTCCAAGCGATTTCTGTAAGCTTTGCCAAAATCTAGACGTGAATCTCCGGTCCCTGTCTGACACGATATTTACTGGAACTCCATGTAATTTGACTATGTTATCCACATATATTCTGGCTAGCCTGTCTACTCCGTACGTTGTCTTGACTGCTAAAAAGTGAGCTGCCTTCGTAAGACGGTCCACCACCACCCATATCGCGTCGTTCTTTCGTGGGCTCTTGGGTAGTCCTACCACGAAGTCCATGCCGATGCTATCCCATTTCCACTCTGAAATTTCAAAGGGTTGTAGTTCGCCCCCCGGGCGTTGGTGCTCGGCCTTAACTCGTTGGCAGTTTTCGCATTTGGCCACAAAGTTGGCAATCTCGTTTTTAATTCCATTCCACCACCAGTGCGTCTTTAGGTCTCGATACATCTTAGTACTTCCTGGGTGAACTGAGAATGCTGAAATGTGTGCTTCCGTCATAATCTTCTTTCTTAACTCTGGCCTGTTTGGTACCCATATACGTTCATTCATTCGGACTAGCCCATCGCTTCCTTTGCTTATTTCCAATTTATCGGTTCTGTTTCCCCCTTTTCGCGTCACGGGTTTCTCAGGGTCTGATGTCTGTGCTTCTAGTACCTCCTCCAGTATCCCTTGCTTCGCGGTAATCGTCCCTAACATGACAGTGGTCGATTCTACCACTTCCAGTTGCAGGCTCACCATTTCCTTTATCAATGTGTTGGCTAGCGCGCCATGAGTCTTCCTGCTCAGTGCATCGGCTACCTAGTTTGCCTTTCCGGGGTGGTATTGAATGTCCAGATCATAATCTTTTATCAGTTCCAACCATCTCCGTTGTCTCATATTAAGCTCCTTCTCAGTGAATAGCTACTTCAAACTCTTGTGGTCGGTGAATATCTCGCACTTCACACCGTACAGGTAATGTCTCCAAATCTTGAGTGCGAATACCACCGCGGCTAATTCCAAATCATGTGTCGGGTAGTTTAACTCGTGTATCTTCAATTGACGGGATGCATATGCTATNTTAGCAGAGTGCGAATGTTCTCAGACTCGAAGTTAGTAGTCGAACAATTCGCAGGGAGATTTGAAACTCATGATCCGATGATGAAGTTATATTGCGCTAAAGTTCTGGAGCTATCTAAGAAGTTCAGTGAATTCTCGCTAGACCATGTGCCACGAGAGCAGAACAAGGTTGTCGACGCACTGGCCAGATTGGCTTCGGGCATACCTGACATAGAGCCAAGCACTATTTCGGTCCATTTTCAGGACCGACCTTCGGTCGAGATCCCAGTGATCGAACAATCTATCGAAGAAATCGGGGCTCTATGTCACGAACTCCAGGGCTTGAATATTGATGCTACGCAATCTCCAGGAGAACCCAATTGGATGGACTTCTTTATCAAATATCTCTCAAACGGATATCTCCCTGAAGATAAATCTGAAGCCAGAAAAATAGAGGTCCGGGCTAAAAGATTCACTTTAGTCGAAGAACGCTTGTTTAAAAAGAGCTTTGAGGGCCCGCTTCTACGTTGTTTATCTCCTATTGAGGCCGAAGCCGTCATGATTTATGTTCATGAAGATATTTGTGGCATCCATTCGGGGGCCCGATCCTTATACCACCGCATTATCCGAGCCGGGTATTTTTGGCCAACATTGCTTGCTGATGCCAAGCAATATACCAAGCGCTGTGCAATATGTCAATACCACGCCCCACTTCCGCAATTACCTGGGGCTCCCTTATCGATTACCCCACTACCTTGTCCTTTCGATAGGTGGGGGGTCGACATCCTCGAACCTTTTCCCCGGTCCATAGGGCAGAGAAAGTTTTGCATAATAGCGGTGGAATATTATTCGAAGTGGATCGAGGCGGAAGCTGTGGTCATCATCTCGGAAAAAGTGGTCAAACACTTTATCTGGCGAAATATTATAAGCCGCTTCGGGGCTCCCCGAGCGCTCATATCTGACAATGGGACTCAGTTCCGAGGAAGAAGCGTACGAGATTTATGCTCCAAATTGGGCATCATCCAGCATTTCTCATCAGTAGCCCACCCCCAGACCAATGGACTTACGGAGGTATCTAACAAAGTTATCCTGAAGGGATTAAAAACCAAGTTAGAAGACTTTGGGGGTAAATGGCCTGAACACATCTACGAGGTTCTATGGGCATACCGAACTACACCTCGCTCAACAACCCAGGAATCACCTTTCTCATTGGTGTATGGGACCGAAGCTGTTAGCCCGGTGGAGGTTGCCATCTGATCACCTCGGATATCTCAATATGATGAGCATATGAATGGTGAAAGGAGATTATTGGACCTCGAGATGATCTAAGAAAAGAGAGATGCAATTTATGCGCGGATGCGTGCTTATTAGCGAACTATGGAATGGGCCCATAACAAGCGAGTCCTCCCAAGAGAATTCTTTGAAGTCGATCTCATCCTCAGCAGCATTAAAGTGCATAGGAACGTTGGAAAGCTAGACAGAACTTGGGAATGACCGTATCGAATATCAAAAAAATTTGAATCAGGTGCGTATAAACTTGAGACATTGGATGGTATAGATATCCCCCGAACTTGGAATGTCATGAACTTAAGGCGATATTTCTTGTGAACTTTCGATTAACATGTTTGACTTAATAAACGTACATTCCTTTAAGCATAAGCCGATAACAAGTAAGTACAAAACAAATAATTTCTAATTGAATGATGGACCGATCTTGAAGTTGGGTGACTTAGGACGAATCTGGACTGGTGACCGAAGCTTCTTATCCGCAAGGTTCCCAAGTTGTAGTGACCGCTCTGACGAGTCAGATGCTCCTGCACTTGCCTAGTCCCCTGGATAAGTTGCGATTCTCCCAGAACTCATTACGAACTAAAACACCCCCTTCAACGGCATTCATTTTTGAGAAATGACCCTTGTACTTGCGAAATATGCTGCGAAAAGAGGAATGGGAAGGGTCAATATATCGAAACATGAATTTGGTCCTAATATGGGACATGTTATGAGCAAAAGCTTAGCCAATATAACCTACGGACTTCAGTAGAACCAAGGTTCGGCCAAATTTTATAGTACCTCATATTGAACCTAGACCACACCTCTCCAATCAAGTATGGATTCCAAGGACGGAATAAGAGTGATCCGCATACAATGTAAAACGACCGATCCAATCAGAATTGACATGAGTAAGCCAAACATAATATCTGGGACCGAGGGGTTAACACCCTATAAGCATCCCCGATCTTATACTTGGTGGTTAAAACATTCTCGTTGATTTGAAACATATTAATTCAATTAAAAGTTAGTTATATAATACTTTGTTCTAACAATTAAAGTGGCAAAAGTTGAGAGGAAAGAGTTGTATATTGAAAACAAAGGGCAAAGCATGTACAAAATACAATTGAAATTTAATTGTCCTGCCCATCTTCCTTGTCTTCAATTCCCTGCTCCTGTGGTTCGGTCCGGGCCGCGAGTTGCTTCAATTCCTCCTCCTGGTCGGCCACCTTTTGGTTGACCGCTCTCTCCATCTCTTCAAAGATATAGAGGAAAGGGTCTTCTTCCAGAACAGGTTCTTCCAAAGTTGGAATAACCTGAAACTTGCCATCTCTTTCAAGTGGCTCGACCGCTTTCCATTGCTCGTCCGAAGGGGAAAGCTCGAACTGCTGTATAACTTGCTCTCGCATGTTATCCAAGTATTTATTAGTGTATACCCCATGTATGTCTAAAGCGAATAGCAGGGGGGACCGAGTGAAACCCAGGACTGCCACCCGCACCGAACCTTCGGCCGAAGTGCGGGCTCTTGTCAACTCCTCTTCCAAGTTCGCTTTCTCTTCTTGGGCCCGAAGGAGAAGTTCGTTCAACTTATTTCTCTTCTCTTGGGCCCGACCTTTGACTTCGTTGACCTCCTCCTCTTTGGCCCGCAGCTTGGCCTCCAGATCAGAAATTCGCCCCTGAGCATTTTGTCCTATCTTCTCCAGCTCAGAAACTTTATCTGCTAAGAGCGAGATCTCCGTCCCAGCTCTTAGCAGCTCGCTATCCAGTCGGTCCCGGTCCTCCCGTTCCGTGACCAACTCACCATGTTTTATTTCAACTTGCCTTTTTGCAAGGTCAAGTTGATCTTGGACTTTTTGGGACACAACACTGCCACCCTGGTTCTTCTCCACGGTGATGGCAGTGGTGAAGGCATTCCTCAGCATCAGCATAAGATAGCAAGGTCAAAAAGTGAAGCTTCGGACCTTCATATAAATGAAAATTACCTTGCTGGTGAGATCAAGGAAACCCTCCATGATCTATTCCCCAGACATGTCCGCTTGGACGTTGTCTGGGTTTTGCTCTCCATAAAGGTGGAAGTCCTTCTGGAATACGCTTCTCCAGGTGGTTAGTTTCCTCCCCTTACCGAACCTGTCTAGCAGGCCTGTAACGACCGTAATTTGGGCCTAGTTGTTTTGTTAAAACATGATAATTAAAACGGAAATATTCGAAAACAATTTAAAACATAGTTCAAAATATTAAAGTACGACTGCGTAATTTAGAGTGTTCTCCGAAGGACCGGACTCTATCACCGGACAACCGACGACCTCCTTCCCCGTCCCTATCATATCTCACCTGCGTCACCTACAAAATCTGTAAAGCGGTCACAATCTATTAAAGGAAACTTCACACACACTACACATTATCTTTCTTACTTCTTAATTACATCATACACACATACATGAACCATTTCACTTAACCGTTTTCTTATTTCCCTCTTCTTTTACCCTTATCATTTCCATCATTCATTAACTTTTCTGTTGCCGAGATTAACATGCTCGGTACATGTCCCGCCCAAGCCAACCGTTAGCTGTTGGATGACTCGACGGGCCATATGCATCCCTTCCCCGGGTGGGTACTTAGACGCTACCCCTTTTTCCACCCGGATCCGTTCCGCCCTCTTCGTACGTATCTTTTCCTCTTTGGAACTTATCGTTCCCTTCATCAGGCATGCCCTTCCTTTGGCGAATCGTGTACTAGGCAAGATGCCGGGTTCGGTCAGACGGTCCATCCTTCCTCACCCAGAGTCTTATTATCATTTATCTCGTTCATTCGTATCATTTCTTCCTTCTTTATTAACCCAATCCCATTCCCTAAGTCTGAACCTTCCCTTACTATATTGTGTTCACTCCGCTTACCGTTTGCTTAAGCGTATTATAATCTTCCCGTGCTTCCCCTGCAGTTCATAACAGGTCTTAATTATTCGAATTCTGACGTTATCATCTTATTGTTAACTATGTGGTTACCGTAGACCTCACGTGTACTTTTCCTCCCACGATCCGACTTCGGGACGTAACGAAAACACTCGAACTTAGTATTTTCGCGACAATTCTACTTCTGCCTTGAAATTCGCGATAATAATACCCTAGGATTAAAATTCGCGACAATATTGCACTGGGATGAAATCCGCGATAATTTATTCCTTACTGGAAATCCGCGACAATTTTACTCTTCGTGAATTTTCGCGACAATTTTGCCTTCTTAATTTTCAAGATTAACGGGTAATAAAGGCACTTTCTTGATTCCCAAAGTCTCCATCTTCATATCGTTTTCTTTGAACTTCCTAAGAGATGGTCCGTCATTTGTATCAATAACTTCATCAGACGAGAATTTGACCATACAAACAGGTAACTTTGCTTTCGATTCATCGATACCACTTCTACACATCACAATATAACATAAGCGCGCCAGCTCTTGATCTCCCTTCATCTTCCCAACCCCTGACGGTGTCGGGAAATTCATCATCAAATGTGGTTGGGATACTGTAACGACCGTAATTTGGGCCTAGTTGTTTTGTTACAACATGATAATTAAAACGGAAATATTCGAAAGCAAATTAAAACATAGTTCGAAACATTAAAGTACGACTGCATAATTTAGAGTGTTCTACGAAGGACCGGACTCTATCACCGGACAACCGACGACCTCCTTCCCCGTCCCTATCATATCTCACCTGCGTCACCTACAAAATATGTAAAGCGGTCACAATCTATTAAAGGAAACTTCACACACACTACACATTATCTTTCTTACTTCTTAGTTACATCATACACACACACATGAACCATTTCACTTAACCGTTTTCTTATTTCCCTCCTCTTTTACCCTTATCATTTCCATCATTCATTAACTTTTCTGTTGCCGAGATTAACATGCTCGGTGCATTTCCCGCCCAAGCCAACCGTTAGCTGTTGGATGACTCGACGGGCCATATGCATCCCTTCCCCGGGTGGGTACTTAGGTGCTACCCCTTTTTCCAACCGGATCCGTTCCGCCCTCTTCGTACGTATATTTTCCTCTTTGGAACTTATCGTTCCCTTCATCAGGCATGCCCTTCCTTTGGCGAATCGTGTACTAGGCACGATGCCGGGTTCGGTCGGACGGTCCATCCTTCCTCACCCCGAGTCTTATTATCATTTATCTCGTTCATTCGTATCATTTCTTCCTTCTTTATTAACCCAATCCCATTCCTTAAGTCTGAACCTTCCCTTACTATATTGTGTTCACTCCGCTTACCGTTTGCTTTAGCGTATTATAATCTTCCCGTGCTTCCCCTGCATTTCATAACATGTCTTAATTATTCGAATTCTGACGTTATCATCTTATTGTTAACTATGTGGTTACCGTAGACCTCACGTGTACTTTTCCTCCCACGATCCGACTTCGGGACGTAACGAAAACACTCGAACTTAGTATTTTCGCGACAATTCTACTTCTGCCCTGAAATTCGCGATAATAATACCCTAGGATTAAAATTCGCGACAATATTGCACTGGGATGAAATCCGCGATAATTTATGCCTTACTGGAAATCCGCGACAATTTTGCCTTCGTAAATTTTCGCGACAATTTTGTTCTTCAAAATTTTCGCGACAATTCTTGCCTTCAACTTTTTCGCGATAATTTTGTGCCTTGGAGATTTTCGCGATAATTTTCCTTCTTCAAAATTTTCGCGACAATTCTTGCCTTCAACTTTTTCGCGATAATTTTGTGCCTTGGAGATTTTCGCGATAATTCTCCTTCTTTGCGGAAATTTTCGGATTTTCGGGTATTAATGATGATTAACCCGTTTTTGGGCCTCCTCACTCCTATTTATAGACATCCTAACATTTCTAATTCACACTTTGACCCCTCCTTCCTTTACTTTTGACCCCTCTTTTATCTTTTTCTTTACTTTTCTATTCTTCGTTCCCTTTTACGTTCTTTCGTTCCCGTATCTCTCATTATCTCTCGTCTAGACTTTACCGTTACATTCCCTACTATTTGTTTCGACATACCTTTTTCTCGGCTATTACAAGGCCCAAGGCAACTCCCCAGTCGGAGTTAGTCTTAGGGCCCGATGCAGTCTCATTCAAAACGATCCCCTTAGAAGGGACCAAAGCGCTCTCCCCTTTTTCAGCCTTTTGGGATCCTTCGGGGCTTCTGCTTCGGTCGCCCTCTTCCCTTTTCCCAAGGGGACCGGCGGCAGAGAGACGTTCGCCTTAAGGTGAGGACCGGGGAGAACATTCTCCACGGGAACGGCTAACTGCAGCAATAAAGCAATAGTATTAGCATTAATAAAGGAGTTGTTTCCGATCTGATAGAGGTTGGATAAGCTCAAAGAACGAATCCGAGCATTGATCACCTCCTCTACCACTCCAAATACCCGAAACGCTGGCCCTTCCCCGGTTGAAGGCTGCCTTGTGCAGCGAAGGGTCAATGTGCCCGCGCTAGTAGTTTGGATCGGGGGGTTCCCGGACCCCGAAGAGACCAGCATACCCCCCGTTGCTGATTCACTTCCATCAGTACTGCCCAATGCTTCGAGTTGTCCTTCAGAAGGACGAACCGAAGCAGCCGCCATACGTTTGAAACGTGAGCTAGGCATCGTCTCAGTCGAGTTTGCAAAATAAATACATAAGGATCAGGAAATGATAAAATAAAAACATTAATTTATACCCGATCCCTCTGATGGATCTGAGCTAGAAAACATCACCTTCGGGGCTGGGGCTCCGGTCCTACCCGCGACACCTATTTCTATCAGTCTTTTCTCCCGAAGCAGCTCCGTTCGCTTAAGGCGTGCTTCGGGAGGGGGGAACATCGCAAGTGTATTTGCGGTGTCCGGATGAGAGGGGTTGAACCTACTTCGGTCCAACTGACCTATGCGTGGGTGAGTTAGACACGGCCACACCTTCAACAGGTCCTCTTTTAGGACTGTTATCCACACATAACAAGACTCCCACACATGGAGAGACTCTTCTTTATCTACTATAGCGCACTCTTTAGTGTGCACCGCTATATAATATAGTTTTCGGCATCCTAATAGGCCCTTACCCCTTTGGGACCCCGCCAAGAACAGATTGAAAAAGTGTTCTAAGGTAGGGGCCCGATTCTGTTGGTGGCAATAAAATATGACGCCACTATATACACATAACTACCCGGAAATAGTGCAAAAGTAGGGCAATGAATTTCTTTAAGAACGACTGCTACAAAAAGATGCAGCGGAAAATGAAGCCCGCACTTCAAAGAAGCGTAACTGACCGGAATAGCGGACGTCGGCACATTCATTTCCGCCGGAAGGAAACAAGGAATATCTTCCCGTCCCTTCCAGATGGTATAATGTGCCGGAATCGAAAACCTAGACCTAAACTCCTCAATGTCCAACTCAGACGTGGTTGGGTATCTCGTTTTATGAGGAGCCATAGAATATACCTTAACGAAAATCGAAATGAAACGGGTTGAACGTGAAACGGATTGAGAGCGCAGAGAGCTCGATTTGGCAGTTCTTCCTTTGCGAAATGACGATGAAGAGAAACAGTATCTAAAATTCCGATATAAATATTGTAATGACCCAGAAAGACGGCACAAACGGAATCCAGACAGGTTAGAACTGCATAATTTTTTGTTAAAAACATGAAATGAGGGGTAGTTTAGTAAATTAATATAAGAAGAGAGAAATGAGGAAGGAGGGACTAAAGGGTCATTTGGACAAGTTAGAAACCTATAAATATGAGTGGAATGGGAAAAGAAGGGGACATTTGGCACAAAAAACGTGGGAAATTTGAGAGAAATTGAAATTATCGCGGAAATCAGGGCGAAGAAGAAAATTATCGCGAAAACTGGGGAAAGGCGAATATTATCGCGGAAATCAGGGTCGTTGTAATATTATCGCGAAAATCTGGACCATGAAGGAAATTGTCGCGGTTTTTGGTTCCACATGCAAAATTGTCGCGGATTTGGGCTGAAGTGTAAATTATCGCGAAAATCAGGGAATGCGTGTAAATTGTCGCGGATTTGGGACTGAAGTGTAAATTATCGCGATTTTGGGATCTACTTGCAGAATTGTCGCGGATTTGGGCTGAATTGTCACGATAGAACTACCAGGTAAGCGGAGCGAACATAGTAGATTAAAAGAAGGTTCACAATTAGGGATTTAGTGAACATTAAATCGAACAGAAAGGAGCGTGAATTAAAAAACAGAAAACACGGGGCGAGGTGAGAACACCAAACCTGGCATCGTGTTCATGAGGTTAGCCACAGGTAGGACATGTCCGAGGAAGGAATACTTGAGTTCCCCGGAACAGAATTGTGCGCATTATAGAGCCGAACGGAATCGGGTAGGACGGGGTAGCGCCCGAACCCTGACCGGAGAAGGGAAGCATATAGTCTCGTCGAGCCAGCTAATAGCTAACGGTTGGTTTGGGCAGGACATGTCGTCGGGCATGTAAAAACCGACCACAGTAGAAAACTAAAAAAAGTAGGGAGAAAGAATATAGAAAGGAGAGGAAAAGATAAGTGAATAAGTAAGATAAAAGAAGGAAAGGGAAATGAATAAAATCTTGCGAATTTAAATACATTATACAGAAGTTTCCTTTAATAGACTATGACCGTTTTACAGATTTTGTAGGGGGAGGACCGGAGACTTAGGTGACATTGGAACTGAGGTCGTCGATCGTCCGCTGTACGAGTCATCCTTTTGATTTTGTTTTGGTTGTTATTATCTAGTTGTATTTTGAAAAACGATGGTATTCCCGGTTTCGAACTATGTTTTAATTAAAATGCTCATTTTCATTTCGCTTGCGCATAGAAATTGTTAGGGCTGGTTTACGAGCGTTACATGTGTGCTCGTAAATCAAATTGAATCGATTAATCCAAGTTGTAATGCTAACCGAATGGACTTCGGCTCAGTCTTTCCCTAATTCCCGTCATGGAATATTCATCTCATTGAAACATTCATCTTGGTTATGTGAGATACATCGTGGAAGACCAAACAGATGTGTCAGCCTATGAACGATGTACAGTTCTACAACACCAAAAAACATGATAGACTCAATGTACTTCCAAATGTCCCGACATTCATTCTCTATCGTAGCAACAACCTACGTGATATTGTCCAGGGTTATTTACGTAATTATAATACCCTGGGGATTATCTGACATTGCTAAATGGTATTTTCGGTTTTTGATTACTTATTGAGTAATGTGATTTTTGGGGTAATCTCGTAACTTGGGCATCCCGACCCGGCGTATAAGAATTATGATGATGTTTTGAGCAGTTTGGGATGATTCCGGCCGAGGATGATACCAGGGGTATTTTCATAATTTGGTACTTGGAGATCTCGTTGGTGAGTTTATGCGATAGTTTTGGCTATTTTCTAAGTATTCGGATATGAGGGATTGGTGAAGAGTATTTTCAGGTATTTTCTTGGCTTATGTGTGATAAGTGTTCGAACGCGATGCATTTCGGAAAACCCGAGAGATTACGATTCATATCTCGTTGAAATTTGACGTTTCCGAGCAACTCGAGCCAGGTTGGGCCAAATTGACTAAGACTTGGCTTTTGGACCTTATGTTGACCTATTGAACCAAGTTTTTCTATAAATTCAAGACCCTATGTACTAGAAAATGATTTAGACTATTGGCATGTTTCCCAAGGCCCGGGATTCGCGACTTTATGTCACACTCGTGACTTTTTGTACAAAATGTCGCAAGAGCACTCACTCAACCCTCACACTCGCGACTTTTTGGGCAAAAAGTCGCGAGAATAATTTGCATGGCTGTAGTCGCGAGATTTCGTTGCCTAACCCCCCCCCACTCGAGAGTTTTCGTTGCCCTGACCTCGGAATCGCCAGTTTTCGTCACTTAAACCATGTGACTCATGACATTTCGTTACACTCGCTACATTTTGCTCCAAAAGTCACGACTCCTCCCTCATTCGTGAGTTTTTGGCAGTTCGAACGCGACTGAGTGGATTTGATCATTTTTCGAACGTTCTCATTCGGATTGTGGATATCTCTCAATTGTAATTGTATTCTTTGATTATTATAGAGAAAACTAAGGTTGAGTTTCGCTCTCCCGAGGACTTAAGCCCACACATTGTGGGTCCAACCTCATATATTGCTCGTGTCCCCACAATAATTGAACTCAAAATAATATAAGAAATTGATTNAAGGAATACTTGAGTTCCCCGGAACAGAATTGTGCGCATTACAGAGCCGAACGGAACCGGGTAGGACGGGGTAGCGCCCGAACCCTGACCGGAGAAGGGAAGCATATAGTCTCGTCGAGCCAGCTAATAGCTAACGGTTGGTTTGGACGGGACATGTCGTCGGGCATGTAAAAACCGACCACAGTAGAAAACGAAAAAGAGTAGGGAGAAAGAATATAGAGAGGAGAGGAAAAGATAAGTGAATAAGTAAAATAAAAGAAGGAAAGAAAAATGGATAAAATCTTGCGAGTTTAAATACATTATACAGAAGTTTCTTTTAATAGACTATGACCGTTTTACAGATTTTGTAGGGGGAGGACCGGAGACTTAGGTGGCATTGGAACTGAGGTCGTCGATCGTCCGCTGTACGAGTTACCCTTTTGATTTTCGTTTTGGTTGTTATTACCTAGTTGAATTTTGAAAAACGATGGTATTCCCGGTTTCGAATTATGTTTTAATTAAAATGCTCATTTTCATTTCACTTGCGCATAGAAATCGTTAGGGCTGGTTTACGGTCGTTACAAATGGTATCAGAGCCATTTCTCGACACTAAATCGGTGTTGAGACGATCCAAAGCCAGTATAGGAGCGTGACCTAAGCCGTAGAGGACGATCGACCATAAGCAATAGAAAGATAACTAGACATAGAAGAGCACGAATAGATGGGTATGGAACTAACAAGCAATTTTCAGGATGGCGCCAAGAACGAGAGCACGCGTCAATCAAGGGACACCAAGTGAGGGGTCAGAACATGCACCGACACCTGAAACCCCAATCGTGGACTCGACCACCCCTACCACCATCAGCCAGGATAATTTGAGGGACATATTCCAAACCATGGCTACGACATTGGTGAACACCGTGATGCAAAGCCAGGGAATGGGGACGGACAGTTTAGAGGACACCCGGGGACACGTAAGAGAGAAGAGTCGTATGTACTACAACGAAGCACTGAAGAAAGCAGGAATGAGCAGCTTCTCAGGGGGTAAGACGGAAGATGCAGAAGCATGGATGATTCGACTGGAGGAGAAATTCGACTTGGTAGAGGCACCGACTGAGATGAGATCGGGACTGGCGCCGTTATGGTTCAACGGGAGTACCGCCCGCTGGTGGGGAAGTGTCTCGGCATCTTTGTTGAAGGGAGGCCCGATTCCATGGATGAAGTTTAGGGAGGCATTCATGAACTATTATATTCCGAAGGGATTAAAAAAGGATAAGAGAGCAGAATTCGACAGGCTGACACAAGGAAATCGCACGGTCATGGATTGCATGCAGGAGTTTGTCGAACTGGGTAGATACGCCCCCGAAGTAATGGGGAGCGAGCAAGAAAAGATGCACCGTTTCACGGAGGGGCTGAATGAAAATATCAGGCTAGCTATGTACAGTAGAGACGATGAGGAATTTTCAAGTCTAGTAGCAGCCGCAGTGCGGGTAGATGGGGGATTCCGGAGGTTAGACAACGAGCGAACCAAGGGAGGGGCTAAAACGGATGTTCGCGACCGAGGAGCGTGGAAGGGAAAGAGCTACACGGAGAGTGGAGGACCAGCACCGGGACCTACCACAAGGCCGACCTGTCCTAAGTGTCAGAGAGGTCACTATGGGGAATGCCGCGTCGGGAGTAACATGTGCTACATGTGTGGAAACGAGGGCCACTATGCGCGGGACTGCCCCAAAAAAAGGAAAACAGAAGCGGCAACAAGGGAAAGATCTACTGGAAACGCCCGAGTATTTGCGGTAAACAGGGAACATGCGTAAGAAGCTGAGGACGTCGTGGCAGGTACATTATTAATTAATGGCTTTACCGCTTATGTACTATTTGATTGCGGAGCGACACATTCCTTCGTTTCGGAGAAATTAGCGCGGCAATTCGGAACCGAAGGGAACCGTGCTAAAATAATTGTTACAACGCCTGGACCACAAACCCTAGAAGCAAAAAGGGTCCACAAGGGATGTATAATAGAGATAGGGACCGTGAGAACGAGAGCCGATTTGATTGAGCTAGGATGCATGGGTTTCGATGTCATACTGGGAATGGACTGGCTCTCTAAATACGACGCGCAGGTAAAGTGCAAGGAGCGAAGGATCTCGTTTAAAGGACCAGGGGAGGAAGTTTTCGACGTGACCGGCAAGCCGATCGAAGATGGGAGGGACGAACATTGGATGTGTGCAGATATTTAGCTTCAGTTACAACGGGGATAGAGGAAATCGATTTGAGCCACATTCTGGTGGTTTGTGAGTTTGAAGATGTATTCCCAGAAGAACTGCCGGGCCAACCCCCGGCAAGGGAAGTTGAATTGGAGATTGAGCTCCTTCCAGGTACCCAGCCAANGATGCGCAGGTAAAGTGCAAGGAGCGAAGGATCTCGTTTAAAGGACCAGGGGAGGAAGTTTTCGACGTGACCGGCAAACCGATCGAAGATGGGAGGGACGAACATTGGATGTGTGTAGGATATTTAGCTTCAGTTACAACGGGGATAGAGGAAATCGATTTGAGCCACATTCCGGTGGTTTGTGAGTTTGAACATGTATTCCCAGAAGAACTGCCGGGCCAACCCCCGGCAAGGGAAGTTGAATTGGAGATTGAGCTCCTTCCAGGTACCCAGCCAATCTCGAAGGCCCCATATCGGTTAGCGCCAAAGGAGATGTCGGAACTAAAGAAACAGATAGAAGCCCTATTGGGGAAAGGATATCTACGACCAAGCAGCTCCCCTTGGGGCGCACCGGTCCTATTCGTGAAGAAGAAGGATGGGGAGCTAAGACTATGTTACGACTATCGTGAACTAAACAAGGTGACCATCAAGAATCGATACCCGCTTCCTCGAATTGACGACTTATTTGATCAGTTGCAAGCAGCTACAGTATTTTCTAAGTTGGATCTAAGATCAGGATACCACCAAGTCAGAGTAAGGGAGACCGACATTCCAAAAACAGCCATACGAACAAGACACGGTCACTACGAGTGTACGGTCGTTCCATTCGGGTTGACCAACGCACCGGCTGTTTTCATGGATCTGATGAATAGAGTCTTTCGACAATACTTGGACAAATTCGTGGTGGTTTTCATCGACGACATATTGGTGTATTCGAGGGACAGGGAACAACACGAACAACACTTGAGATTGGTATTACAAACCTTGAGAAGAGAGGAACTGTACGCAAAATACAGTAAATGCAAATTTTGGATGACCAGCATCTCGTTCCTTGGGCATGTCATATCCGGAGAAGGGGTGATGGTAGACCCCTCGAAAGTGGAAGCAATCATAGGATGGCCACGACCTAGGAACGTAAAAGAAATCAGGAGTTTTCTGGGCTTAGCCGGTTACTACCGAAGGTTTATCGAGGGATTTTCCAGGATAGCAAAACCCCTGACTAACCTCACCAAAAAGGACATGAAGTACGTGTGGGATAACAAATGCGAGGGAAGTTTCGAAGAATTAAAAAGGAGATTAACCTCTACGCCAGTGCTGGTGCTGCCCAAACAAGGTCAAGGGTTCACCATATTCAGTGATGCATCAAAGGAAGGATTAGGGTGTGTCCTAATGCAGGAGGAAAAGGTTATCGCGTATGCGTCGCGGCAGCTCAAGGAACATGAGGCCAACTACCCAACACACGACCTAGAGCTGGCGGCGGTGGTGTTCGCCCTAAAACTATGGAGACATTACCTGTATGGGGCGAAATGTGAGGTGTATACCGATCACAAAAGCTTGAAATACCTGTTTACCCAGAAAGAATTGAATATGAGACAGAGGCGATGGTTAGAACTGATCAAGGACTACGACGTCACAATCCAGTATCACCCGGGAAAGGCGAATCAAGTAGCGGATGCACTGAGTCGAAAGATGCAAGGTCTACTATCTAAGCCACTGNACAGCTAACGGTTGGTTTGGGCGAGACATGTCGTCGGGCATGTAAAAACCGACCACAGTAGAAAACGAAAAAGAGTAGGGAGAAAGAATATAGATAGGAGAGGAAAAGATAAGTGAATAAGTAAGATAAAAGAAGGAAAGGGAAATGGATAAAATCTTGCGAATTTAAATACATTATACAGAAATTTCCTTTAACAGACTATGACCGTTTTACAGATTTTGTAGGGGGAGGACCGGAGACTTAGGTGGCATTGGAACTAAAGTCGTCGATCGTCCGCTGTACGAGTCATCCTTTTGATTTCGTTTTGGTTGTTATTATCTAGTTGTATTTTGAAAAACGATGGTATTCCCGGTTTCGAACTATGTTTTAATTAAAATGCTCATTTTCATTTCGCTTGCGCATAGAAATTGTTAGGGCTGGTTTACGAGCGTTACAAATGGTATCGGAGCCATTTCTCGACACTAAATCGGTGTTGAGACGATCCAAAGCCAGTATAGGAGCGTGACCTAAGCCGTAGAGGACGATCGACCATAGGCAATAGAAAGATAACTAGACGTAGAAGAGCGCTAATAGATGGGTATGTAACTAACATGCAATTTTCAGGATGGTGCCAAGAACGAGAGCACGCGTCAACCAAGGGACACCAAGTGAGGAGTCAGAGCAAGCACCGACACCTGAGATCCCAATCGTGGACTCGACCACCCCTACCACCATCAGCCAGGATAACTTGAGGGATATATTCCAAACCATGGCTACAACATTGGTGAACACCGTGATGCAAAGCCAGGGAAGGGGGACGGACAGTTTAGACGACACCCGGGGACACGTAAGAGAGAAGAGTCGTATGTACTACAACGAAGCACTGAAGAAAGCAGGAATGAGCAGCTTCTTAGGGGGTAAGGCGGAAGATGCAGAAGCATGGATGATTCGACTGGAGGAGAAATTCGACTTGGTGGAGGCACCGGCTGAGATGAGATCGGGACTGGCGCCGTTATGGTTCGACGGGAGTACCGCCCGCTGGTGGGGAAGTGTCTCGGCATCTTTGTTAAAGGGAGGTCCGATTCCATGGACGAAGTTTAGGGAGGCATTCATGGATTATTATATTCCAAAGGGACTAAAAAAGGATAAGAGAGCAGAATTCGACAAGCTGACACAAGGAAATCGCACGGTCATGGATTACATGCATGAGTTTGTCGAACTGGGTAGATACGCCCCCGAAGTGATGGGGAGCGAACAAGAAAAGATGCACCGTTTCACGGAGGGGCTGAATGAAAAGATCATACTAGCTATGTACAGTAGAGACGATGAGGAGTTTTCAAGTCTAGTAGCAGCCGCAGTGCGAGTGGATGGGGGATTCCGGAGGTTAGACAACGAGCGAACCAAGGGAGGGGGCTAAAGCGGATGTTCGCGACCGAGGGGCGTGGAAGGTAAAGAGCTACACGGAGAGTGTAGGACCAGCACTGGGACCTACCACAAGGCCGACCTGTCCTAAGTGTCAGAGAGGTCACTATGGGGAATGCCGCGTCGGGAGTAACGTGTGCTACATGTGTGGAAACGAGGGACATTATGCGCGTGACTGCCCCAAGAAAAGGAAAACAGAAGCGGCAACAAGAGAGAGAGCTACTGGAAACGCCCGAGTATTTGCGGTAAACAGGGAACAGGCGTCAGAAGCTGAGGACGTCGTGGCAGGTACATTATTAATTAATGGCTTTACCGCTTATGTACTATTTGATTGCGGAGCGACACATTCGTTTGTTTCGGAGAAATTAGCGCGGCAATTCGGAACCGAAGGGAACCGCGCTAAAATAGTTGTTAAAACGCCTGGACCACAAACCCTAGAAGCAAAAAGGGTCCACAAGGGATGTATAATAGAGATAGGAACCGTGAGAACGAGAGCCGATTTGATTGAGCTAGGATGCATGGGTTTCGATGTCATATTGGGAATGGACTTACTCTCTAAATACGACGCGCATGTAAGGAGCGAAGGATCTCATTTAAAGGACCAGAGGAGGAAGTTTTCGACGTGACCGGCAAACCGATTGAAGATGGGAGGGACGAACATTGGATATGTGCAGGATACTTGGCTTCAGTTACAATGGGGATAGAGGAAATCGATTTGAGCCACATTCCAGTGGTTTGTGAGTTCGGGGACGTATTCCCAGAAGAACTGCCGGGCCAACCCCCGGCAAGGGAAGTTGAATTGGAGATTGAGCTCCTTCCAGGTACCCAGCCAATCTCGAAGGCCCCGTATCGGTTAGCGCCAAAGGAGATGTTGGAACTAAAGAAACAGATAGAAGCCCTATTGGGGAAAGGATATCTACGACCGAGCAGCTCCCCTTGGGGCGCACCGGTCCTATTCGTGAAGAAGAAGGATGGGGAGCTAAGGCTATGTTACGACTATCGTGAACTAAACAAGGTGACCATCAAGAATCGATACCCGCTTCCTCGAATTGACGACTTATTTGATCAGCTACAAGGAGCTACAATATTTTCTAAGTTGGATCTAAGATCAGGATACCACCAAGTCAGAGTAAGGGAGACCGACATTCCAAAAACAGCCATACGAACAAGATACGGTCACTACGAGTGTACGTTCGTTCCATTTGGGTTGACCAACGCACCGGCTGTTTTCATGGATCTGATGAATAGAGTCCTTCGACAATACTTGGACAAATTCGTGGTGGTTTTCATCGACGACATATTGGTGTATTCGAGGGACATGGAACAACACGAACAACACTTGAGATTGGTATTACAAACCTTGAGAAGAGAGGAACTGTACGCAAAATACAGTAAATGCGAATTTTGGATGACCAGCATCTCGTTCCTTGGGCATGTCATATCCGGAGAAGGGGTGAGGGTAGACCCCTCGAAAGTGGAAGCAATCATAGGATGGCCACGACCTAGGAACGTAAAAGAAATCAAGAGTTTTCTGGGCTTAGCCGGTTACTACCGAAGGTTTATCGAGGGATTTTCCCGGATAGCAAAATTCCTGACTAACCTCACCAAAAAGGACATGAAGTACGTGTGGGATAACAAATGCAAGGGAAGTTTCGAAGAATTAAAAAGGAGATTAACCTCTACGCCAGTGCTGGTGCTGCCCAAACAAGGTCAAGGGTTCACCATATTCAGTGATGCATCAAAGGAAGGATTAGGGTGTGTCCTAATGCAGGAGGAAAAGGTTATCGCGTATGCGTCGCGGCAGCTCAAGGAACATGAGGCCAACTACCCAACACACGACCTAGAGCTGGCGACGGTGGTGTTCGCCCTAAAACTATGGAGACATTACCTGTATGGGGCGAAATGTGAGGTGTATACCGATCACAAAAGCTTGAAATACCTGTTTACCCAGAAAGAATTGAATATGAGACAGAGGCAATGGTTAGAACTGATCAAGGACTACGACGTCACAATCCAGTATCACCCGGGATAGGCGAATCAAGTAGCGGATGCACTGAGTCGAAAGATGCAAGGTCTACTATCTAAGCCATTGACAAAACAGATGGAGGAGTTGCAGCTGGAGGTAGTGGAATCGACAGAAGCAGTGATAAATAACATAACTATTAGACCTCATATACTCGACGAAGTTAGGGACGCGCAGGGATTGGACACCGAGATAGCCAAATGGAGAAACGAGATGTCACAGAACAACGACCATAGAATGACAATCGCTACGGATGGAAGGGTCCGTATACAAGGGCGAATTTGTGTACCAAACGACCCAGAACTCAGGGAGAAAATCATGGACGAAGCACACTGCTCGCCGTTCTCCATCCACCCGGGTAGCACGAAAATGTACTGGGACATGAAGACACATTGGTGGTGGAACGGTATGAAGAACAACATAGCAGATTATGTGGCACGATGTGATACGCGTCAGAGAGTAAAGGCGGAGCATCAAAGACCGGATGGGGAGTTACAACCCCTGGACATTCCGGAATGGAAAAGGGACCACATCGGAATGGATTTTGTGGTAGGATTACCGAGAAGCCCGCGGAAGAACGATGCGATTTGGGTGATAGTCGACAGACTAACGAAAGCTGCACACTTTATAGCAATCAAGGTTACAGATGGGATTGATCGGTTATCCAAGATATATATCGATAACATTGTCAAACTTCATGGGATTCCTGTAAGCATTGTGTCGGACAGAGACCCAAGGTTTACCTCCAGATTCTGGCAAAGTTTGCAACAGTCACTTGGAACCAGAACTACGATGAGCACCGCATATCACCCCCAAACGGACAGACAAACAGAGAGGACCAACCAGATCTTAGAGGACATGCTCAGGGCATGCGTGACGGAGTTTAGCGGGAGCTGGGAAGAATTCCTACCATTGGCATAATTCGCATACAATAACAGTTACCAAAGCAGCATTGCGATGGCACCCTACGAAGCACTGTATGGGAGGAAATGTAGGACGCCTCTATGCTGGGACGAAATCGGAGAAAGGAGACTCACGGGGACGGAATTGGTGGAAATATCAAGAGAGAAAGTCGCCATTGTGAGGAAAAACATGAAGATTGCACAGGATCGATACAAAAGCTAGGCAGATTTGAAGAGACGACCAATGGAGTTGGAAGTCGGCGATAGGGCGTATCTGAAAGTGTCACCCCTGAAGGGGGTCCTAAGAGCAACACGTTCTGGAAAGCTAGGCCTACGATATATAGGACCCTACGAGGTGTTGAAGAGAATCGGGAAGTTGGCCTACAAACTTAAACTTCCCGATGAGATGAGAAACATACATGACGTCTACCACATCTCTCAACTGAGGAAAAGCTTAACTGAAGGCAAACAGGAACGCGCTGTGGAACAAGTAACGCTGACTCCGGAACTAACATATGAGGAGAGACCAATAAGAATATTGGACAGGATGGAGAGGAGACTATGCAACAAAGTGATTCCCATGGTAAAAGTACAATGGTTGAACCAAAGGGAAGGGGAGGCTACATGGGAAACCGAGCATGAAATAGTTGTGAAAGCACCCGAGTTGATGGAAGAGTGGTACGCACGAGTTTCAGGACGAAACTCCAATTAAGGTGGGAAGGATGTAATGACCCAGGAAGACGGCACAAACAGAATCCGGACAGGTTAGAATCGCATAATTTTTTGTTAAAAACATGAAATGAGGGGTAGTTTAGTAAATTAATATAAGAAGAGAGAAATGAGGAAGGAGGGACTTAAGGGTCATTTGGACAAATTAGAAACCTATAAATAGGAGTGGAATGGGAAAAGAAGGGGTCATTTGGCACAAAAAACGTGGGAAATTCGAGAGAAATTGAAATTATCGCGGAAATTGGAGTAAAGAAGAAATTATCGCGGAAATCAGGGCGAAGAAGGAAATTATCGCGAAAACTGGGGGAAAGGCGAATATTATCGCGGAAATCAGGGTTTCTGTGAAATTATCGCGAAAAATCTGGACCATGAAGGAAATTGTCGCGGTTTTTGGATCCACATGCAAAATTGTCGCGGATTTGGGCTGAAGGGTAAATTATCGCGAAAATCAGGGACTGCGTGTAAATTGTCGCGGATTTGGGCCTGAGGTGTAAATTATCGCGATCTTGGTATCTACTTGCANAGCCTCATGAACACAATTGTATCGGTCATTCTAGGGCGTATCTGTGAAGTGTGGAGATCGGTATTGTTATCGATCGGTCACACTTAGATGATAATCGGCAATGTGGTCGATCGGGGCACACATGGAAGATGGGATGGTCGACATTGGTACCGTTCGGTTGAGGACCGAAGAACGCAATACCGAAGGTGACAACGGGACCGAAGCAATCAGTAGAGGACCGACGGCACGTGACCTGAAGATATGAGATGGAGTCAATCGGTTGAGGACAGAACTAAGATATGGCGGGACCCACTGGTCTAGGATATCGACAGTTATGGAAGGATATATTGAAGGAAACAAGATCATATCAAATCAGTATATATAGACGTATATATATGATTTGATCATGGATAATCATATATGAAAATATGATCAAATATTAGGAATATTTGTTAGTTACCTTAAATATCTAAACCACATCATCTACATAAGGGGGTCTTAGGGTTCTGTAATGACCCGGAAAGACGGCACAAACAGAATCCAGACAGGTTAGAACCGCATAAATTCTTGTTAAAAACATGAAATGAGGGGTAGTTTAGTTAATTAATATAAGAAGAGAGAAATGAGGAAAGAGGGGCAAAAGGGGCATTTGGACAAGTTAGAAACCTATAAATATGAGTGGAATGGGAAAAGAAGGGGTCATTTAGCACAAAAAACGTGGGAAATTCGAGAGGAATTGAAATTATCGCGGAAAATGGAGTAAAGAAGAAATTATCGCGAAAATCAGGGCGAAGAAGAAAATTATCGCGAAAACTGGGGGAAAGGCGAATATTATCGCGGAAATCAGGGTCACTGTAATATTATCGCGAAAACATTTTACCATGAAGGAAATTGTCGCGGTTTTTGGATTCACATGCAAAATTATCGCGGATTTGTGCTGAAGTGTAAATTATCGCGAAAATCAAGGATTGCGTGTAAATTGTCGTGGATTTGGGGCTGAAGTGTGAATTATCGCGGAAATCAAGGGCTGCGTGTAAATTGTCGCGGATTTGGGGCTGAAGTGTAAATTATCGCGATTTTGAGATCTACTTGCAGAATTGTCGCGGATTTGGGCTGAATTGTTACGATAGAACGACCAGGTAAGCGGAGCGAACATAGTAGATTAAAAGAAGGTTCACAATTAGGGATTTAGTGAACATTAAATCGAACAGAAAGGAGCGTGAATAAAAAACAGAAAACTCGGGGCTAGGTGAGAACACCAAACCCGACATCGTGTTCATGAGCACGGTCAGCCACAGGTAGGACATGTCCGAGAAGGAACACTTGAGTTCTCCGTAACAGAATTGTGCGCATTACAGAGCCGAACGGAACCGGGTAGGACGGGGTAGCGCCCGAACCCTGACCGGAGAAGGGAAGCATATAGTCTCGTCGAGCGAGCTAATAGCTGACGGTTGGTTTGGGCGAGACATGTCGTCGGGCATATAATAACCGACCACAGTAGAAAACGTAAAAGAGTAGAGAGAAAGAATATAGAGAGGAGAGGAAAAGATAAATGAATAAGTAAAATAAAAGAAGGAAAGGAAAATGGATAAAATCTTACGAGTTTAGATACATTATACAGAAGTTTATTTTAATAGACTATGACCGTTTTACAGATTTTGTAGGGGGAGGACCGGAGACTTAGGTGGCATTGGAACTGAGGTCGTCGATCGTCCGCTGTACGAGTTACCCTTTTAATTGTCGTTTTGGTTGTTATCACTTAGTTGTATTTTGAAAAACGATGGTATTTCCGGTTTCGAATTATGTTTTAATTAAAATGCTCATTTTCATGTCGCTTGCACATAGAAATCGTTAGGGCTGGTTTACGGTCGTTACAGGTTCATTTTTACTAACTTCATTACTCTTGTATTACGAGTTTTCCTCTTCTTGTGTTTGTGTTGTAATCTTCTCGAGTGAGTGAATTTGGATATTTCCGCCGGTCACGTGGTTTTCCCATTCGGGTTTCCACGTTAAATTTCTTGTGTCGTTGTTTTCTCTTTGCTTTAATTCGAATGTTCTACTTAATCTATCGAGATTGTTCGAACACTTGTTCAATCCCCAATAGTGTCATATTGCACCCTATTCTTCTTTTGATAGTAAGTTCATGATCGTGGTTTATTGATCACGTGGTTTTCCCGGTTTTGAGTTTCCAAGCTATATCTTGTGTCTTCTACTTTTCTTCATTTATGTTTTGTTCTCATCGCATTAATTCAATCAGAACCTAGATAACGGGAATTCTTTTCTTCTACGGATGAGGTAATTATTCCAACAATTGGTGGTGGCTATGGGGTAGGTTGTGATGGATCATGACGATGGGGGAATGGCGAACGATCTCGAAGATGTTTGATGGCGATGACTATCGGTATTGGGATTGAAGGAACTCTACGATGGTATGATCTCGGAGCGGTCCTAAAAAGGATAAACTGAAAAAGATGATGGATGTCGAGTGGTCAAGAATCGACGAGAAGGCTCTCAAGTTCGTGGTGGAAAGTTTAACAAGAAACGTTGCTTTAACGTTTCCGATAAAACCACTACCTACGGGATGATGAAGGCGATTGAGGATATGTACGCAAAGCCGATATCAACAAATTTAGTGCACCTTGAAAAGAAACTTTACACCTTGAAATTTGCCGAAGGTGGTTCAATTTCCAAACACTTGAACGAGTTCAATAATCTTGCCTTACAACTTGGATCGATGGAGGATGAATTCAAGGATGATCATCTAGAAGTTCTTTTACATGGAACATTGACGGACAGTTGGGGGACCACAGTCGACGTGATCAGTAGCCAACCGGGTAAGTTAAAGATTATTGAGGTGTGAGATCGGTTGATCAGTGAGGAAGTGCGGAGATCGAGTCGGGAATGCAGCGATCCTACTGCCTTGGCAGTGGATTCGCATAGGTATAATAACCGATTGGGTAAAGGAGAACGTGATGGCAATGGCGAACTAGAGTGTTGGAATTTTGGGAAGAGGCGCACTTGAAGCGAGAGTGAAAGGAGAAAAGAAGGGATGTATCAGAGTCGGTTGTCGAGATGGACGATGCACTAGTTGTGTGCATTGATAGTTCGATAGAGTCATAGGTATTTTACTCGGGAGCATCATTTCACATTTCAACCGAAAAAAATATATTCATTAACAAAGTTGATCGGTCGGAAACGGATCCGGGTATGGTCAATCAGACGACAGATCGAATATAGGTGTTATGGTCCCTTTTTAGGGGGTACCAACAGTCGTCCGGTTCGTTTAGCAAACGAACTCGGTTCTTATTTGTTTTAGATGTGGAAGACGATTAAAAGCTGGAAATAAGTAAATGCACAGCGATGTATAGTGGAAACCCGAGGAATTAGGGTGAAAAACACTTTACTAAGAGCAGATTATGCTCTTAGCCTGTTCAATAATCGAATAATTCATGAGGAATACAACAAAGGCTTAATGAAAATGACAAGGAAAAGAAAGCAGTAAGAACTCCGGCTGGGTAACAGCCTGTTCTTACGCGTCCAAAGGGTCCTGCTATTTCCGTCGTATTGCCCTGTATTTATAGAGTTTATAGCGTGTGTAAATCACGCTCTCTAACCGCCTCTGACAGGTTTTTTATAGGTTGTTATCGCGGGATGTAAAACGATGTTGGGACCAAGGCGTGGTCTGCGTGATCGGGACCGAAGCGTGGTAAACGTGGGAAGGCCCGAAGCGTGGAAAACGTAAGTTTGTAACCGTTCTGTAACCGTTCGGACCGAACCCAGGAGCCAGCTGGCAGAAAACGCTTTATTTCGTTAAGGTTATCTTCGGTTCTCTCATTGAACATCGGGCCGCTGTTCCTTAAGTGTGTAAATAGGCTGTAGGAATTCGTTTTCACTATTGAATCGGCCCAACGGTTGCTGGGCCTTACCCATCACAAGGTACCCGATCCTAAAGTTCTCATCACTAGCCCCTCGGGATTGATTGTCAATCGCAGAGGTGATACAAGACCGATCACATGATGTTTGCACATTCATGAGAACAAGGGACCGTACATGTAGACAGTGAGAGTCCAGGGGACCGATCTTTCCCTTAGTGTATGAGTCAG
Source organism: Utricularia reniformis (assembly GCA_009725065.1). NCBI lineage: Eukaryota > Viridiplantae > Streptophyta > Magnoliopsida > Lamiales > Lentibulariaceae > Utricularia > Utricularia reniformis. The sequence continues at coordinate 920,854 of RWGZ01001214.1, read as the reverse complement.
TTACAATTGAAACTTAATAACGTATATTTAAGTTATATTTCTATCTAGATTATTCTTTAAATATTAATATCTCGGCCCGCGCCTCTTCACATTCGATAGTTCAAGAGGCGTGATGAGTGCGCTCCATACTGTCGCTGTCTTGGGCAGTATTACGTGGTGGCACACCAGTGGCTGGGAGATTAATATTTAAATCAGGATTCTGGGCACTGTTTCTCCTCACCGTAATTATCGCGATGGATAAATTGCAGCAAGCTTTCTGTGCCCTCAATCGATTTTACATCCAACCCTCTTTCAATCCTGACAACTCTCAATGCACACAACTAGTGCATCGTCCATCTCGACAACCGACTCTGATACATCCCTTCTTTTCTCCTTTCACTCTCGCTTCAAGTGCGCCTCTTCCCAAAATTCCAACACTCTAGTTCGCCATTGCCATCACGTTCTCCTTTACCCAATCGGTTATTATACCTATGCGAATCCACTGCCAAGGCAGTAGGATCGCTGCATTCCCGACTCGATCTCCGCACTTCCTCACTGATCAACCGATCTCACACCTCAATAATCTTTAACTTACCCGGTTGGCTACTGATCACGTCGACTGTGGTCCCCCAACTGTCCGTCAATGTTCCATGTAAAAGGACTTCTAGATGATCATCCTTGAATTCATCCTCCATCGATCCAAGTTGTAAGGCAAGATTATTGAACTCGTTCAAGTGTTTGGAAATTGAACCACCTTCGG
>RWGZ01001214.1:901001-914993 GCA_009725065.1 Utricularia reniformis | reverse complement strand
CTATTTATTCGAGTCTACATGATTGGTTTTTGATGATGACATCATTGTTTGAATCAATGTTTTAATATATTTACATTCAATCTTATTTTTTATTATATTATCAAACATTATTTTCTATCAATATGCAAAAATGTAATTATTAAATATTATCACATTTTCAGTTTAATTTATGATTACAATCTTATTGTGGGTTATCAAGTATGTTTCTTTAAAGCTTTTATAATATTATAATTTGAATTATAATATATCAAATAGTTATCAAGTATATTGTTATAATTATTTTAGATTTCTTAAAAAATGTTTGGATTTATGAAAATGAGAATGGGTGATTTGATTTGGGTTTGGATTTATATTTTGTTTGGATTAGTTTTGGGTTCATGAAAAAAATTGGGTTTGATTTTAAGTAATTTTTTTTAGGTTGAGTTTGGTTAGAAGTAACCCAACACAATCCACTATTAACACATTTATCATTGAGTACCATTTTTTTACAAAAATTAAGTTATTATTATTTTTGAAATGGATAAAAAAACTTGAGATTAAACCTTAGAACACAATAAGGAATGGTACTATATAAAATAGCAGTAACATAAGGTATTTAGTGTGCAGGAATATTGGTTGACCTCTTAGAAAAACATCTAGAACGCTTGGGACCAATGTTTTAAATAATGATACCGATCGGTATACCGGACAAACTCATTTGATCAGTATACTGGATATGTTTCGGGTATACCTAATATGTATCGAATCCGTACCGGAATATTAAAATAAATTATATTATAAAATATTCATATTTTTATTTTTTAAATATTAAATCCGACACAACCCGTAAAAAATCTGATCTGACCCAAAAATACCCATACCAGCCGGTATTTTGCCAAAATACATGCCGAAACCGATACGCCCGAAATTTCCGATATACCGAAAATTTAAAAGAATGCTTGGGACTTGGGAAATAATATTCTTTTTGTGAAGTGGCGTGTTGTTTTGGATTTATGTCTCTTACCATTATAACATATTGAAAACAAACATATTTTGTTAATGGTATTTGAAAATTGAAATATTCTTATTTGTCTGTCTAATACTTTTAGTTTAAAATAATGTGCCAATGATGCTCTTGAAATTGTACCTGCTGACTGCATTGGGGTAAAACTGTACCGTAACAGTATCAGTTACTATACAGGTCGAAATTGTCACTGATTCATTCACTATCACGTATATAGCAGGGATGGACGGGTGAAGAGTGTAATTTAAGTGCAGCTCGGTTTCTATTTTTTAAAAAAAAATAGCTCAGTTTTTGCTATTTTAACACTAAAAAAAAACCGGGTCCGGTTGCATGTGGCTGAGCATAATATGGCCGAAAAAACCAGGACTCCTTTTTTAAATTTAAAAGTTGCTGAAAATATGTTGTTCTAATTTTTGATTTGACAATATGTCGGGTTTATATTATCTATAAATAACCCAGTGTGTTTATTTCTTATTCACTAACAATTTTTGATCTTATATTTTGTTGAGTTTTTATTGTATCTTAGTGAGTTTCTGATTTTTAAACAAATGGATCCAACGATTGGAAGTTTTAATTATTCATGGGAATATTTTCTTGATTACGCCAAAGGTGAGGAGCATTCTTACAGAAGACAAAATTCGATTCATCCCGGTAAGTAAAATGTTTAAATATTTGAAAAGTTGATTGTTTAACATTTTATATTAAATATAGGTATGAATTTTGACTTGAACGTTCCATACAATCCGGGCTACTCACACGTCAATCACTGCTATTTTGTTGAAACGACTGGTATCACTGTTATTAATTATAAAAAAAAATTCAGTGATTTATCGTCGATTTATGTGTCTGACACTGATAGGTCCATCTTAAATCTAAGATAATCTAACAAATATTGAACTTTTAATGTGCACATGAAAAAAAAACTAAATAATACATTTTAAAAATTAAGAAAATAAAACTTATAAAATTGAATAAGGAAATAAATAACATAAGGAAGTTAAAATTAGAATTATCTCCTCAAATTTGAATTCAGCAATTTTAGGAAAATTAACTATGTACCTAAATCTTTGCAATTAAGTAACAAATTATAATTAAATTTAGGAAAAAATTAATTAAAAATGAATAGCAATCCAAGGTAAATTCTCTACCGAAAAATTTAACAAAAATCGTAATTGCTATTCTCATCCCAATAAACTGTTATTCACATCCCAAACTTAGGGCTTTTCGTAAAACCTAATGGGCAATTTCGGTGCCAAATCGGTGCCAAAATACCCACAAAAATCGCACGCTTTTAACAAGTATGGGTGTCAAAACTAAAATATTTGTAAATTACCTTGGATTGGAGGCAAGAAAACGCGAAAATTGCAAAATCGGGAGGAACAAACTTTTGTTCGAAAATTCTGTGGAGATCGAAAATCAACACTGCAATTGAAAAATAAATCGTCAAAATTGAACAAGAATGATGCCCAAAACAAGAATAATTGTAAGTTACATTCGATTCGGGGCAACAGCAGGGCAAAAAGGCAATTAAAGTAGAAGAAGAAGTTAATGAAAACGAAAGCAGCGCAGTTTATTTATAAAATATAGTCCGGTTTCTGCAATAAGAGAAACCGGGCTATATTTATAATTAAAAAAATTAAAATGTATTTTTTTTACTTTAAAAAGAAAAGCCTAGCTCGGTTTCCGTTTAACAGAAACCGGGCTTTATTTAAAAAAAAATAAATTAAAAAAACCAGCCCGGTTTCCGTTTAACAGAAATCGGGCAACGCTTTAAAATAAAAAAATAAAAAGAGTAGTCTGGTTTCTCGTGTTACAGAAACTGGGCTACTCACACATCCATCACTACTATTTTGTTGAAACGATCGGTATCAGTGTTACTAATTATAAAAAACAAATTCCGTGATTTATCATCGATTTATGTGATAGGTCATTAAAAAACTCGACTGAATTGCTAATGGTTCAACAAAAGTGCGGTTGTTGAAATGACAGTCAAACCGGGGAAATTGGCAAAATGACTCTCTGCCAATTTTTTGTTGGCCAAATAGCCTATATTGAAAATTGATTGGCTAAATAGCTCTCTTTTATACTATATTGGCTAACTAACCTCTTTTTTTATTAAAATAAATTAAATAATTTATATATTCCATTATTATATTAATAAAAAATATATAATAAATTAAATTATAATATATTAAACAATTTTTTGTATCGCTTCCAAATTTTGTATCGATCCAAAATTTCATAAACCTGGATTCCATCCCAAATATCGGTGCCGCTCGGTTTTTGCCGTATCGATCGATATGAAAACATTGATATTAAGATCGAATTGACTTTAATACGTTTGAATTCAAAATATTAACGTTGTAAAAATAAATCGATCTTAATATCAATGTTTTCATACCGACCGGTACGACAAAAACCGAGCGGCACCGATATTTGGAGCATCATCAGGTTTTTGGGATGAAATCCGGTTTTTCCAAGTCCGGACAGATACGAAAATTTGGATAATTACAAAATTTCATACCGATCGGTACGACAAAAACCGAGCGGCACCGATATTTGGGATGAAATCAAGGTTTATGAAATTTTGGATCGGTACAAAATTTGGAAGCGATATAAAAAATTGATTAATATATTATAATTTAATTTATTATATATTTTTTATTAATATAATAATGTAATATATAAATTATTTAATTTATTTTAATAAAAAAAAGATAAGTTAACAAATATAGTATAAAAGAGAGCTATTTAACCAATCAATTTTCAATATAGGTTATTTGATCAACAAAAAATTGGCAGAGAATCATTTTGCAAATTTGCCCTGCAGATGTGGATGCACGGAAACAATCAATTTAACTATTTATTCGTATATAATTGTTTCTTTAACCGGTTTTAGTGACTAATTAGTCATTTATTTTATTTTATTTTATTTTATTTCAATTATATGATTTAGTGGTTTGAATGTATCGATTATTTGAATTTTATCAGTTAATTGCATTATTTAGTTTATGCAATAAAATTAAAGAATGTTAATTAAATAAAATTCAAGAATGCTTTATAATTGAAATATAACAATTATTAGTGTAATTTTATCCATCAATTACACTATTTATTGCATTATCTTTTTTTAGTTTTGACTTTTTAGAACAATGATTTGTTGAGTAACCTCAACATACACAAATGAATTTTAAATCACTTTCAAGATAATTAAATGACATGATTTTAGAGCAACAATTTTGATAACTTATAAGTTTGAAGTTTGGTGTTAGAACATGAATAATAATATTTTGAAATGTTTATTTGTAATATATATAAGTTCAATAATTAAAAAACATTAAAAACATAAAATGAATCAAATCCTTCTAAATCAGTTTGAACCGATTTGAACCCAAAGTAAGGTATCACAATTTATGTTTAGGGTCCCATTTTAGAACATATATACTAGGAGCGCAGGGTATGGACGTTGCCGGGTACACAGAAGGGGCCAAAAAGTGGAAATATCGTGAAGTTGGGGGACCAGGAAACAATAAAGTTACACAGGTTTTAGTTCTTGCCGGTTAAACAACTTATTTACGGGTAAAAAATTACAGTGACAACTTAATTAAATAATATACAAATGATCAAATCCAATTAATAAAGTTTTTTTGGCAGTGACAATATTGATAAATATTTAATATTTAGTGTTTTTTTTTAAAATAGAATAGACTGACACTGTTTCCACTTTAAAAAATTTCCAACTTATTTCCCTTAACTCCGCCGTAACCCTACCCTTCAACGCCGCCTGGTGTCTCAGCCTCTGCCGCCGCCGCTGAATCAGAGCAAGCCCAACCGATTTTTTGCAATTCTCACCTCGGGATAACACTCAATCGATATTACACCCGCTTTAGGGGACAAAACTCTAAATACCAATAAATTGAAGACCCTCCTGTTTATAAATTTAATTTTGCCTGGGCGAATCACGGCCCACTACGTCATCATCTATTCGCTACCTCCGCACCACAAACCAATACGTACGTGGGCCCTACTGATAATTTTTATTATTTTATTATAATATTTCCAGATTTAATATTGACTATAATATTTTTTACCAATATAATTTTATTTAACTAAAAGTATAACATTGAATTTTAATATTGAAATTATGAAGATTAAAATCATATTATTTAAAAAATGAAAAATAATGAGGATTTATCCAAAAAATCCATAAAAACAAGAGTTTAATATGAGTATCAAATGTGTTCTTCGAATACTTCGAAGATTATTATTAAGTAATTTAAATTATACTATATATAATTTAAACTGACATAAATTTGCAATTGAACCAAGATATTAAGACATTTGATTTAAATATAAATGACGTGGAACTTTAAATATATGTGATATGAAGTAAATGAAGTTCTTGTTTTTAGATGGATTTCAAATAATTTTAAAAATTTGTGAATTTATTATCTGACGATGTTAATATATTTCTAAATTCATGCACAAAATTTTGTCGGCCATTCTTATTACCCGAGAAAAGGTTTGGAAAATAACGAAACCAATTTTATTTCTATTTAATGCCGAAATAAATTTTGGTGATTTGGTACATATCTAAATTTTTCAATTCAATTTTAGCATATACAGAAATACGAGAAAATTACTGCATTGGTCTCTAATGTTTAAAATAGTGTAAATATAATACTCCAAAAGTTTGTAAATTGCATAAAAAACCCTGAAGCTTCAAAACATTTCAAGAATGATCATCGAGTGAATAGTAGTGATTTTCGTCTTTTTATGTATAAGTGATTTTAATAATTTATTCGTTATTTTTAAAATTTTCAAGTTTGGAAACATATAAAGGTTGTTTGATTTAGCTTTTCAAAATCACGGTGTGGTGCGGCGATCGTACTATACGTTGAGATGACCGTGATAATTATGATCGAAATTTAGAAAACTGTTTGCAAAAACTACGGTGATTGTACCGTGATTTTAATAAATGTCAATTTTAACCTTTATATTAATATATTTATTATATATAAATATAAACTAAATAAAAAAAACCAACCTATGAAATTTTCAACTAAAATAAACAATCGGAAGAACAACCGAAAAGAAAAAAATCGAAAGAAAAACCGAAAAGAAATCTATACAATCGAATACGTACTTTGCAATAAACCTAAAAATGTATAACCGCAACTTTGGTTTGGTTTTAAATTAATTAATTGAACTTTGAAGAATAATTTTGGAATTTATTAAATCACGGTGGGTTGACCAACGTATCAAGAAATGACCACATGAACTCCAAAAACTCCGGTACGATCAACGCAATTCCCCAGACTGTTTGATTGTGTAAACTAAAATCACGGTGCGGTGACCACACCGCAACGGCCACCGTAAAACCAAACAACCCATAGTCATTACATATTTTGAAGGGTAATTGACCAAATACAAACTATGGAGTCGTTTAAAATATTAACAAGTATAAGAGTCTAATATATAGTCTTGAAAGTTTGGGAGTCAACCATGCAATTCTCAAACTGTGAGAGCATAATGTTTACAACATTTCAAAGTTGTAGGTCCAACGACGCGTATCATATCAACTATATGGACTTTGTATGCAGTTTACAAACTTTAGAGACAACGTTTTTATATTATTATAAAATTTGAGGATTAATTACGAACATTATTCTAGAAAATACTGAATTTCCAAATTTGAAGTAAAATCAAACAGAAAATATAGTTATACTTATCATGTTATTAAAAACAAAAATATAATTATTAAAATTAAATACATTTTTAAATTCGTATTAATTAAATTACCAAAATACCAAATTTCTTAAAGACCAATGTAATCGTTTTTCAAAACTTTTCAAAATAATAAGTTAATTACAATAATAACTATTTATATTTCAATGGCTTCCTTTCCTACTTCCTCCTCCAGCTATATATACATCAAGCCCCCTTTACATTGAGCACAGTTAATTCCTATTGATTAGCCTTCTCCGTTCTTATTCACTGTTATAGAAGTTAGATTACTATACAATATACAGTACCAAGCAGAGAGTTACTACAAGGACATGACTTTTTACGGGGGCGGAGTTCGGGCGGTGAACAATTTACAGACGGTGGTGCGTCTGGCTTCCGGCAGCGCGGTGGTGATATTTAGTGTGAGCAGTTGCTGTATGTGTCACGCAGTAAAACGGCTTTTCTGTGGAATGGGAGTGAATCCAACGGTTTATGAGCTCGATCAAGATCCTAGAGGAATAGAGATTGAAAGAACGCTTTCTTTGTTGCTCGGCGGTGGCGCCTCCGCCGTGCCGGTTGTGTTTATCGGCGGGAAACTTGTTGGTACGATCGACAGAGTTATGGCGTCCCACATCGGAGGTAGTTTAGTTCCCCTACTTAAAGACGCCGGCGCAATATGGCTTTGAATAAAAAGCATTAACATTTTGTATTCTTTATTTTACTTTTTTTATTATCTTGGAAATTAATAGGAGTTTTATTTACTATTTACTATTTACTATTTTAATTTAATCGGGTCTAAACAAATTATTTTAACAAAAAACCATAGGGATAAGACAAGTCACTATGTAACTCAAACATTGGCAAAATAAATTTAGATTAATTTTTAATTAATCTTCAAATTTTCTAAATTCGTAACTTACATTCTTATTTGTCAATTTTATCTCTAGGTATAATTCATTATTTGAAAATAAAGTTCATATTTAATTATTTAAAATTTTGTGATTTTAAAATATGCATCTTTTTATATTTTTAACCACTTTTAACTCAAATCTTACAAATAAAATAAATAACTTGATAAATTATACCTTAGTAATTAAATAAATTATTTAAATTTTAAAAATTAAATTTTATTAAATATGAACGTTAACTAATATAATGAACTATAAGTAGATATATTAAGATATGAAATATAAATCATATAAAAATGTGTAATAATATTAAAGACAATTTATTTGTTGTATAAGCACAAATTTGATAATAACACTAAGTTGAAACACTTATATTGTGTTATGTATAAATTATGGAAATAGCATATTAGACTGTATAATATCTTTATGAGACAAAATAATAATAATTTAAATTATAATTATATATTGTGATTTATAATGTATCTGATTTTTTAAGTATAATGTATTATTAAATTTAAACTTGCTTTTGAAAAGAGCATTCTAATTCGTAAATTTATATATATATATTTTTAAAAAATTATATCGTCTTAGTTTTATAATATTGAATTATTTTATTCTTTAGTATAAAATTTACATTTTACTCGTTGTTTTGTTTTTCAACGGCATCATCTTTAACATTTTTTTGTCTTTGTTATATTATTTTTTTTATAAAAAATCTTATTAATTTCTTTTATATTTAAAAATATTATTTCCATTTTGAATTATAGATTAATATTTTCATGTACACAAATATTATTACATTGTAATTCAATTCTTTTTTTTGAACGGATAATTTAGTGATTAGATATTAGAGTTATTTCCATGACCACCAGAGTTCAAAACTCTGGCAACCTCTTAATCGGATAGACTACACAAAGTTGCCTATTGTAATTAAATTCACATTCTATCTTTACTTAGAACGTATTTATATTTTATAATTTAATATATGTTTAAACAAAATATTACATATATTCTAATTATCAATAATGATTATGCATTCTAATAATAAATTTTGATACACTATATAATTTGTGCATAACATTTAATTGTGAATCTATAAATATTAAAAAATAAAAATGAAATTTATCCAAATAAATTTATTAAAACTCTTTTTGTTTATAGGATATATAATATTACATTTTTTTCAATATTTAATTACTAGTAGTAATACGAACACTAATAAAGCTATTAATTTCATAGGCTTGGGCCATTTGGGTTATCAAGCTATTAAAGCCCAAATATGAATAAAGGAAAATTCCATAGGTCTAGTGGGTTAGGAAACCCGTCAATAGTTGGCTCAACAAGTTAAGACATCAGGGATCTAGCCATCAACAAGTTGATATTTTTCGAAAATACAAATTAAAAATATAAAAAATTTGCATTTATCAATTCGTATGGATTGATTGGCTGACTAATCGGTAAACGTAATATGGATGAGTTGCTTCATAGGTTGACTTATTAATACGGATTATGGTACAAAATCGTGTAATACCTTGAACTTTCGAATAAGACTATCTACAATGTGGCCGTCCAATTCTATACTCAATTTATTGATTGAGGAAAGAGAGATGAATCTCTCTTTCCTAAATCAATTTTAAAAATAATTATATAAATATATTTTAAAAATAAAATATATTGTAATTAAGATTTAAATATATTAAAGTGTGGATAATTATTTTTTAGGATTAATGAAAACAAGTGTAAAAATTCAAATAATAATTTTGGTATATTTTTATTATTGATAATATTGTAATTAATTTATATATAGGAAATGTCGATAATATTAAAGTATATCGTTAAATATTACGAAAATTTTGTAGTATTAGTGATAATTATTAATTAATACGATACAAAAATTTCATTTTTAAATATTGATAGAATATTTATTACATTTAAAATATTGTAATATAATAATAAAAAATTGTTAAAATTTATTAGTGTATAGACATTGTTGTAGTGATGAAATGAAAATTGCTTATAAAAATATTGATATTAATATTAAAAGTAATGAAAATTGATGTGTACAGAGAGAAAATTGATATGTAGATAGAGAATGAAATTTCCGAATGTACATGGTTGTAGATAGCCTAACAATCAAGATTTATCTTCAAGTTAATAAAGAGTTTTTCACTCAAAGATATTATATCATTGTGGTCCAATTTGGAATTATAATACGTCTGAATTGTCTAATAAAAAGTTAATCATGTAATACCTTGAACTTTCGAATAAGACTATCTCTAATGTAGCCGTCCAATTTGATTGGGTGTCCACCTATACTAAACTAATTGATTGAGTAAAGAGAGATGAATCTCTCTTTCCTAAATCAATTTTAAAAATAATTATACAAATATATTTTAAAAATAAAATATATTGTATTTAAGATTTAAATATATTAAAGTGTGGATAATTATTTTTTAGGATTAATGAAAACAAGTGTAAAAATTCAAATAAGAATTTTGGTATATTTTTATTATCGATAATATTATAATTAATTTATATATAGGAAATGTCGATAATATTAAAGTATATCGTTAAATATAACGAGAATTTTTGTAGTATTAATGTTAATTATTAATTAATACGATACAAAAATTTTATTTTTAAATATTGATAGAATATTTATTACATTCAAAATATTGTAATATAATAATAAAAAATTGTAAAATTTATTAGTGTATAGACATTGTTGTACTGATGAAATGAAAATTGTTTATAAAAATATTGATATTAATATTAAAAGTAATGAAAATTGATGTGTACAAAGAGAAAGTTGATATGTAGATATATAATGAAATTTCCGAATGTACATGGTTGGAGATAGACTAACAATCAAGATTTATCTTCAAGTTAATAAAGAGTTTTTCACTCAAAGATATTATATCATTGTGGTCTAATTTGGAATTATAATACGTCTGAATTGTCTAATAAAAAGTTAATCGTGTAATACCTTGAACTTTCGAATAAGACTATCTCCAATGTGACCGTCCAATTTGACTGGGTGTCTACCTATACTCAACTTATTGATTGAGTAAAGAGAGAGAAATCTCTCTTTCCTAAATCAATTTTAAAAATAATTATACAAATATATTTTAAAAATAAAATATATTGTAATTAAGATTTAAATATATTAAAGTGTCGATAATTATTTTTTAGGATTAATGAAAACAAGTGTAAAAATTCAAATAAGAATTATGGTATATTTTTATTATCGATAATATTGTAATTAATTTATATATAGGAAATGTCGATAATATTAAAGTATATCATTAAATATAACGAGAATTTTTGTAGTATTAATGATTGTTATGGTTCCTTTTTAAGGGGTACTAACAGTCGTCCGGTTCGTTCAACAAACGAACTCGGTTCTGATTTGTTTTAGATGTGAAAGACGATTAAAAGCTGGAAATAAATAAGTGCACGGCGATGTATAGTGGAAACCCCGAGAATTGGGTTGAAAACCACTCGCCTAAGAGCAGATTATGTTCTTAGCCTGTTCACTAATCAAATAATTCATTGTTAATACAGCAGAGACTAAAGAAAATGACAAGGAAAAGAAAGCGGTAAGAATTCCGGCAGGGTAACGGTCTGTTCTTCCGCGTCCAAGGGGTCCTACTATTTCCGTCGTCTTGCCCTGCATTTATAGAGTTCATAGCGTGTGTAAATCACGCTCTGTAACTGTCTCTGACAGGTTTGTTAGAGGTTGTTATCGCGGGATGTAAAACGAGGTTGGGACCGAGGCGTGGTTTGCATGATCGGGCCCGAAGCGTGGTAAATGTGGGAAGGCCCGAAGCGTGGTAAACCTGAGTTGTAACTGTTCTGTAACCGCTCGGATCGAACCCAGGTGCCAGCTGACAGAAAACGCTTTATCTCGTTGAGGTTAGCTTCGGTCCTCTAGTTGAACATCGGGCCGCTCTTCCTTAGAGGTGTAAATGGGCTATAGGAATTCATTTTCGCTATTTGAATTGGCCCAACCGTTGCTGGGCCTTACCCATCACAAGGTACCCGATCATAGAGTTCTCATCACTAGCCCATCGGGCTTGATTGCCAATCACAGAGGTGATACAAGGCCGATCACATGATGTTTGCACATTCATGAGAATAGGGGACCGTACCTGTAGGTAGTGTGAGAGTCCAGGGGACCGATGTTTGCCTTAGTGTATGGATCAATCACACTTAAGACCTAATAACGTATATTTAAATTATACTTTTATTTTTGATATTCTTTAAATATTAATATCTCGACCCGCGCCTCTTCACATTCGAAAGTTCAAGAGGCTTGATGAGTGCGCCCCGTACTGTCACAATCTCGGGCAGTATTACGTGGTGGCACGCCATTGGCTGGGAGATTAATATTTAAATCGGGATTTTGGGCACTGTTTCTTCTCATCGTCATTCTCGCGAAAAAGTAATTGCAGCAAGTTTCTTGTGCCCTCAACCGATTTTCGTCCGACCCTCTTTCAGTCCGCTTTTTCTAAGGTATATTCTTATGGCTCCTCACAAAATGCGTTATCCTTCGATGTCTGAGTTGGACATTGAGGAGTTTAGGTCTAGGTTTTCAATCCCGGCACATTACTCTATTTGGAAGGGACGGGAAGATATTCCCTGTTTCCTTCCGGCAGAAATGAATGTGCCGACGTCTGCTATTCCGGTTAGTTACGCCTCTTTAAAGTGCGGGATTCGTTTTGCTTAAAAGAAATCTACTGCCCCACTTTTGCGTTATTCCAAGGCAGTTACGTATATATTATAGCGTTCATTTTTTATTGTCACCAATAGAATCAGGCTCCAACCTTAAAACACTTCTTTAACCTGTTCTTGGTTGGGTCCCGAAAGGGGAAGGGTCTGTTGGGATGCCGTAAGTTGTATTACATAGCGGTGCGCACCAAAGAGTGCGCAATTGTAGATAAAGAAGAGTCTCTGCATGCGTGGGAGGCTTGTTATGTGTGGATGACAGTTCCGAAAGAGGATCTGTTGAAAGTATGGCCACGCATAACTCACCCACGCATAGGTCAGTTGGACCGAAGCAGGTTCAACCCCTCCCGCACGGACACCGCAAACACACTTGCGATGTTCTCCCCTCCCGAAGCACGCCTTAAACGAATAGATCTGCTTTGGGAGAGAAGGTTAATAGAGATGGGTGTTGCGGGTAGGACCGGAGCCCCAGCCCCGAAGGGGGTTTTTTCTTCTAGTTCAGATTCAGATCCATCAGAAGGATCGGGTATGAAGTAGTGTTTATATTTTAATCTTTCATGATCCTTATGTATTTGTTTTGCAGATTCAACTGAGCCGATGCCGAGCTCATGCTTTAAACGTATGGCAGCTGCTTCGGTCCGTCCTTCTGAAGGATAAAGGGAAGCATCGGGCAGCGCTGAAGCAAGTGAATCAGCAACGGGGGGTACGCTGGTCCCTTCGGGGTCCAGGGACCCCCTGATCCAAACAACCGGCGCGGGCACGCTGACCCTTCGCTGCACAGGGCAGTCTTCATCTGGGGACGGGCATGCGTTTCGGGTATTTGGAGTGGTAGAGGAGGTGATAAAGGCTCGGATTCGTTCATTGAGCTTATCCAGCCTCTATCAAATCGGTAACACCTCTTTCATTAACACTGAAACTGTTACTTTATTGCTGCAGGGAGCCGTTCCCGTGGAGAAGGTTCTCTCCGGCCCTCAGCTTAAGCCGAACGTCTCCCTGCCTCCGGTCCCCTTAGGAAAAGGGAAGAGAGTGATCGAAGTGGAAGCCCCGCAGGAGCCGAAGAGGCTGAAGAAGGGGGGCAGCGCTCCTGTCCCTACTAAGGGGATCGTCCTGAAGGAGCCTGCATCGGGCCCGAAGACCAACTCCGACTGGGGAGTTGCCTTGGGCCTGTTGGACAGGTTCAGCAAGGGGAGGAAATTATCCTCCTGGCGGAATGCCTTCGTAAAGGACTTCCGCCTTTTCGGAGAGCAGAACCCAGATAACGTCCAGGCGGACGTATCTGGGGAAGACATTATGGAAAGCTTCCTCGACCTCACATCTAAGGTAACTTTGGCTTAACATGGAGGCCCGAAGCTTCATTTTTAACAATGTGTTGTCTTTTGCAGATGTTGAGGAAAGCTTTCACAACTGCTATTACCGTGGAGAAATACCAAGGTGATAGCGTTGTGTCCCAAAAAGTCCAAGACCAACTTGACATTGCGAAAAGGCAAGTTGAGATCAAGCATGGGGAGTTGGTCACGGTACGGGATACCGTGACCGATTGGACAATGAGATGCTAAGAGCAGGGACGGAGGTCTCACTCTTAGCAGATAAAGTCTCTGAGCTGGAGAAGTGGGGGAAACGGCTCAA